>OZ023262.1:135221295-135513818 GCA_964006375.1 Tillus elongatus
CGGTAAGAAACAGCTACATTTTGGCATCTTGCAATGATTGTAATTTCCATTGTCTACATTTTTATCTACGATTTATTTAAATAGTATAGGAGTACAGATAATGTTATCTGCCTTTGTCCAACATCGTAGATATTGCATTATAGAATTTGAAGTGATGTCGAGAATTATTTGAGTAATAATTTCGAATAACATTCTTCTTCTTTAATCAAAAGACTTTAAAATGAGTAGACAACCACGTCTATCTATGTTATTTTAATTTGTCAATTTTCGTTTCAATCACTTAAACAATTGTAAAGTTATTGCGTTCTCAAAATTATCTTTTAGATTTTTGTTAAGAAAAATTGGGCATTAAGATTTGATGAACGAACTCATCGAAGCCATTAACAAAATAATGGTAATTTCCAAATTTTTTGGACACACACAGATATATATATATATATATATATATATATATATATATATATATATATATATATATATATATATATATATATATATATATATATATATATATATATAATCATTTTAACTCACCCTGAATATGGATTCCAGGGACCCTAATTCGCGCTTATTTAAAGAAATTTTCCAAAAGTCTTACCATCGATACCTGTCTATTAGTGAATTTTTTAAATTAAAATTCACTAAAAGGCTGATAATTCCAAGCAAATTTTTCATCCAGCCGCCCAGGGAATAAAACGTTATGTTTTTAAAGGAACTACACTGTACAAGAAGTAGTGAAAGTTGAAATTTAATTCTATTGTCCTCAGTGCTCTAGACAATGACAACAGCAACTGACAAAATATCAGCATCTCCAGATGTGAGACAGTAAAAAGATGGATATAAAAGGACGTGTTTTTTGCACCAAAAATGGAGGACCATGTACTGCTAAAATGCAGTACCCTAAACACGTAGCTAAAAGACTGAATTTGGATACTGTACGGTCGCTGAAAACTGAAACAAGAAGCAGAATTACCCGAAAAACCAGAAAAATAATTACAGAGAGTTATGCGCTAGATACGTACTTCGACAACGAAGTTGTCTTTATCAGTAGCTGTAGTTAAACTAATTGTATGGGCAAAATTATCTTATTTATATACCCAAAGTATACATTGAAAATGATGTAATACCGGATGACGCAATACCGGATGATTAAATACAGGATGATGGGACACCGGATGACGTAATACCGGGTGACATAATCAAGGACTACTGTTGTTTCAGTGGATACCCCTAACCTGTTGTTGTGTCGATGTTGAAAGCCACCATGGATTATTTCGTGCTATTTCAAAAAGTGTTGAATTGACAGACCCTTGTCTGAATTCATCAAATTTTGTGAATTTACTCTGCGGATTTCTAAAGTTTCCAAAGCATCTAACTTACGATAATCTGTGATTACTTTCAATAACTTAAGATTACTATAGCCTACCTTATGTCAATCATATGTTGAAGAACGCTAGATTTTTCTGCTCTACTGAATCTGAAATGAGCCATGTGCTCCTGGAGTCTTGTTTTTATTTATGTTCGCGTTTGCCCAATATAGATTTTCTTGCAATTATTACAAGATATTTGATGAATGCCCGATTTTTGTCGAAAGTCAATTGTATCCTTCGGCCGACCCAAAAGGCTCTTCAAATTATCAAGTACGTCGAACTATTTGAATGGCTCATTGGATTCCGGCTTCAGTGTTACATTTCCACCTATGCTTAGCAACTAATCTATACACAATATCTGAAGACGAATATCGCAAGTTAGATGCTTTGGAAAGTTTAGAAATCCGCAAAGTAAATCCACAAAATTTGATTAATTCAGACATGGGTCTGGCAAATTCAACACTTTTTGAAATAGCACGAAATAATCCATGGTTGCTTTCAACATCTACACCAAACGTATCCACTGGAACAACAATAGTCCTTGATTACATCACCCGGTGTTACGTCATTCGGTGGTGCATCGTCCGGTATTTCATCATTTTTAGTGTATAGTTTGGGTATATAAATAAGATAATTTTGCCCATACAGTTACTTGAGCGACAGCTACTGGTAAAGGCAACTTCGTTGTCGAAATACGTATCTAGCGTATGTAACTTTGTTGTTATATTTTTGGTTTTTAGGGTAATTTTTCTTTTTGTTTAAACACTTAGGGTTTCTGTAATAAAAAAATTGGCTGGAAGTAAAAGCCTTTTAATTTATTCTACAAGTATGATAATAATACTTATTTGCTTTATGGAGAAATTGATTACGAATTTCATAAAAAAACTCATGTAGTTTTTTTAGTGAGATATTATTTAATATCTTGAAAGTATAAATATATTCATTATATATTAACACTCCGTATTCACGAGTACTAAAATTATTGTGAATTTTGGATTTAGCTTTCAATTCTTTGTCTATACAAAACACATCAATGAAGCAATAAAATATTAACAGTGAAAATCAGATGAAAATAATGGTGATAATCCAAAACACAGCGGTACGATTCAGAAGGGAACAGTCGGCAACACACAGGGGACTGTTTACATAATGGACCAGAGGGGTAAACGGAACAGCTTTATTAATATTGATTAGTTTCAATTAAAATCTTCAGCCGGCATGATATGGCATAGTTGAGCATGGGGTTGTAGCAATCGTGGCCACCGCTAAAAGGTATCAGGCAAACAAGCTGGTTAATAATAACGCTAAATTTGCGCTTATTTGCTTACAGTGTTCATTGTTTGTGTTTGCTGTATACAGTTTAACTCCCTTCATCTTCATTGCTTTGTTGATGAGCTCATGGGAATATTAAGATCATGTTAACAGGGTTTTTTAATTTAAAAATAAGCCAGTGATTACATTGGGATGAGTACATTACTAATTATGTACATACGTAATTTCTTTGGAAGGAGGCCAATAAATAGAGTAATAGCAACTTCAAAATTTTAAGAGTAAAACAGGTAACATTAATAAAAATACACACGTAGAGACTTTTTCTCTGACTTCACAGGTGCTTGCTTTATACTCTGTAACCGGCTTTTCCTTTTGGAGTATCTCCAAACTGGAGAAAATTGAATTTATTTATACGCATTCATGAAAAAAAGTCATTCCCATGAAATAAATGTAGGGTCAATGACTTGACAACAAATAAATATTCGTATTCCTCTACCCATAAACTTGTAAACCTTATATTACTCAAGTTTTAACGAAAAAATGTAAATTTTCACCAAATCACCACTCATTTATCCCCTTCCCCCTGAAGTGATCTTACCCAAAAACAATTCGAAGCGTTCCTTTATCAGTGGCTAACTGGATACCAAATTTAAAAAAGGTATCTCAATTCGTTCGAGAGTCACTGCGCCTACTAACAGACAGACGTACAAGCCGACAGACCGACCGACCGGTAGACCGGCAGACAAAAACTTTTCGTCCCAGAATCAAGTTTTCTATATGTTTTGACGCTTTTTTCGCCGTTTAGAAAAACATATTTTCGAAATTTCTGTCACCGATATCCTACCCCACACATTCAAACCCTAATTTAATTTAAGCACAGACTACCAGATGTTTCATGAAATTAAAAGTTTTCTAATAAACAAAAACGTTACATCACTCGAGTTTTAAGAAAAAAATATCAATTTCATCATAGAATATTAAATGAAAGACGAGATTAAACGTTTTCTAATACACAAACCCCGAAACGTTCAATTACTCGAGTTTTAACGAAAAAATATAAATTTTTACCAAATCATCCCTCACTCATCTCCTACGATTAGCGATTTTACCCAAAAACAATCTGAACCGTTTGTTTGTAGGGTGCTAACTGTATACTAAGGGGTATGGTCATTTTGGGATAACCACTTTTTTTAGCGGCCACGAATAAAACTAGTATACTTTGATACTATCTCATACAACATATGTAACAGTGGTACGAAAAGATTTCAAAGGTGCATGGGAGCTGAGATATACATCACCATTAGGTGAGCGACATTCATATCTCGGTAGCTATGGCAACTGGAGCACAAGTGTTTGACTTTTAGATAATTTGAAAAGGTCACTGCTCGAGGTCATGTCTAAAGGTGAAATTCGTTGCTCTTTCGATTTGTGTGATAAAAATTATAGGCTCCCATTCGAAAATATTATGTCGACCTTCATTTAACCTTGAATGTCACCGTGGAAGTTGAATATAA
Organism: Tillus elongatus; assembly: GCA_964006375.1. Classification (NCBI taxonomy): domain Eukaryota; kingdom Metazoa; phylum Arthropoda; class Insecta; order Coleoptera; family Cleridae; genus Tillus; species Tillus elongatus. Next base: position 135,225,452 of record OZ023262.1, read on the forward strand.
GGTAACTTTCAGATACCCATAAAAATTCTGTAGCCTCGCGCTTGACATTTTTTCTTTGTTACTCGAACTTTCAGAGTAATTGTGGCACATTCTTGTACAAGGGCGTTCGTCATGCAGACGACTTTGAATAGTTACCCCCCCTAAAGCGATGTTACCCAAAAACAATTCGAAGCGTTCCTTTGTCGGGCACTAACTGCATACCAATTTTGAAAGTGATATATCAGTTCGTTCGAAAGTTATTGCGCCTACTAACAAACAAACGTACAGGCCTACAGACCAACCGACCCACAGACAAAAAAATAATCGTTCCAGAATCAAGTTTTCTATATGTTTTGAGATTTTTGACGCCGTTGTAGCAAAAAATGGTCTAAATTTCTTTCACCAATATTTCACCCCCACAATTTGACCCCTTATTTAATTTCAGCACAGAATACCAGATGTTTGATGAAATTGAAAGTTTTCTAATAAAACAACGCTAAAATGTTTTATTAGTAGAGTTTTAACGAAAAAATGAAAATTTTCACTAAATCAGCCCCATCCCCTTCTCCCTGGAGAGATATTACACAAAAACAATCCGAACTGTTCGTTTGTTGGGTGCTAACTGTATACCAAATTTGAAGAGGATATCTCAATTCGTTCTGAACTTATCGCGGCTACAAACAGACGAAAAAATTGGTTCTCAAATAATATTTTATACATGTTTTCGCACTTTTACGACATTTAAGGGATGTGGAAGCAAAACGAATTAATTGACATGGTTTGTTAGGACAGGCCCAAAAGGTTGTCTTCTTGTCCGCAGGTTATAGGTATAGAATCAAATCTCCTGATCGATGGACTATTAGACCGACATACAAAAAAGTTCCCAAATCAATTTTTCTATATGTTTTGACACATTTTATGACGTTTAATCGATTTTTTTTTAATTTCTGTCACCGATACCACACTTCCACAAGTTCCGACGATAAGGAAGTAATATACTCATTCCAGTATATCAAACATCAAAGTGTCAAATTTTTTTTGCGTCTGTCGGTGTGTCGGTCTGTCGGTCTGTCGTTCTGTAGGTCTGTAGGTCTATAGCCAAGATAACTTTAGAATGAAATTAGATGTCGTGTTCAACTTTGGTATCCAGTTAGGACCCGACAAACGAACGGTTCGAATTGCTTTTGGGTAAAATCGCTGCAGAAGGTGGCGGATGAATGGGGATGATTTGGTGAAGATTTACATTTTTCGTTAAAACTAGAGTAATATGACGTTTTAGGGTTTGTTCATTAGAACACTTTCTATTTCATGAAACATCTGGTGAAATTAAATTAGGGGTAGAATGTGTGAAAGTGGAATATCGGTGACAGAAATTTCAAAATTTATTTTGTTAAAGAGATGTAAAAAGTCTTAAAACATATAGAAAAAACATAATTTCGGAACGAATTTTTTGTCTGTCGGTCGATCGGCCTGTTGGTCTGTCAGTCTCTGGGTCTATCTGCTAGTAGGCATAATAACTGTCTAACGAATTGAGATATCGTCTTCAAATTTAGTATACAGTTAACACCTGACCAACGAACGGTTCGGGTTGTTTTCGGGTAAAACCGCTCTGTGGAGTAAGGGATAAATGAGTGGTGATTTGGTGAAAATTGATATTTTTTCGTTAAAACTCGAGTAATTTAACGTTTCAGGATTTGTGTATTAGAAAATGTTTAATCTCGTCACTCATCTAATATTCTGTGATGAAATTGAAGTAGGGGTTGAATGTGAGGGGGTAGTTTTGAAAGAATATTACATTAGATTATTAAGTATACGTAAACTTTAATTCGTCCTCTTATTTTTTCATCGAGAAATTCACATTTCACTAAAAATTAGTTGGGGTGATGGCCAGAATTTATCACTTGTGTGGTGTCATAAAAGTAACAAAGTAGCAGAGCTCTATAAGTTTAAGTCGCGGAGAAAAAAGATCCAGACAAGGATTTCTTCCTGGCTATCTTCTGGTGACCTTGGATTTAATCTAGGTGATGACTATCAATGTAAAATCAAGGGCAACTTCACATTTTCTATGAAATTCAAGTAGGGGTGAAATAATACATTGTTTTGTAATTAAACAATCGACATAAAATTTGGTGCACAGATAGTTGTTCACAACATGATAGACTGGATTATTTGTAAGTAAGATCGCTTCAGAAAAAATTAAGAAATAGTTGGTTAATTGGAGAAACTGACACTTTACTATTAAAGGTATTTTAGGGGTTTATGAGTACAGGAATACGAATATTTGCTATGTGATCAAGATATGGACTCTATTTAATGAGAATGTCTTTTTGAGGAGAGTAAATTATCACAGCTTTATGGAAGTTATGATTCAATTTGCAGCACTATTACTAATTATGTACGTAAACTCTGTCAAAGTTTAAAAAGGAAAAGAGGCAACTTAAATGAAAATATAGATGTAGACCCTACTTCGCTGACTTCACAAATGCTTTCTTGTTTTCTTCTCTGTAACCGATTTTGCCTTTTACAACATAGTCAGATTGGACAAAATTGAATCTATTTATACGCATTCCTGACAACTATAAAGGTAAATCCGTTGCTACGTTAGGGTATGTTAATCAAAATAGTCTTTAAAAATAAAATAAAAATAACAATCTGGGAGTGTGTTATAGTAGTGAATTTTCCTAAGTTTTGTAATACATAACGTGGGTAATTTACTTTATCTGCTAACTTATTTATTTTAAATTTAGTCTGTGGATGATGGATAACCTCCCAATGCCATTGCTTTCTCTGCGCGCGCGCGTACACACACACACACACTTGTTAAATTTAAGTAGCTAATTTTTTACAACAGTTAACTCCAAAGCTTCTGAACTTTTTCTATCCATTTAATATGTCACGAGTGACATTATGTTGATTAGAAACACTAATGACAAAAGTCAATCAATGTATCCAATTTATTTATTCTATTTAACTTTAACACAGTAACGTCCTTTTCTAACAACAAGGTAGATATATCGTGGTATGTTCTAAATTATGTTAAATTTAATTCCGGAAAAACATGGATAACAATATGCAATAAAACTGTATTTTCATCTGTAGTTCGATGGCAACATTCAGGGGGAATCAGACCACCCGTACCAGTCGTTTATTAGCCTACTGGATGCTCTAAGGAAAAAATAAGATATGTTTGTATACACAAATTAGGTACGCTCTATCGATTGGTGATAACTGAAACTTTCGCGACAAACCGGAAAATGGGTCGTTCTGACCGACATTTTGGATTTGTAAATGGAGCATGGTATTTTTTAATACAGATTTAACTTAAATGTAAAAAAATAAGAAACTTTTATCCAAACCATTTTGCCGATAGATGTCACCATTAACCTTAAAAATAAATTTTAACTGCTCTTAACACAAAGCAGACCCAACGACAAGGACGTGGCTGTTGTGTGTGGGGAAAATGGATGGCAGATAATGTAAGCATTCGTAAATGTTCAAAGTGTCTGACACCTTGATTCACACATTCCTGGATCCTTGTTCGAACGCTGCCGGGAACAAGATTTCTACGCCGTTCAACGACTGGCATGCTTCCCTTCAAAGCATATTTTGTTGTTGGTTGATGTCCGTAAACAATATCTGTGACCCGGCCCCAAACAAAAAAAACCAGGGGTGTCAAGTCTGGGCATCGAGGCGGCCGCGCTTCAGGCCCTTATCTTCCGGTCAACCGTCCAGGGTACAGGTTATCGTTGACATTACGTGCTTCCAGTGAAAAATGACTTGGACAACCATCCTGCTGCATCCATATCGACTCTCGTGTATTGAGCGAGAAATCTTCCAGAAGTTGATAGAGGACGTTGTCGAGGAAGTCAGCGTACATACGGTCAGTTAGGATGCCATCAAAAAAGTAGGGCCAGATAAGTTGGCACCCGATGAGGTCATACTATATGTTGAGGCTCCAAAAATGCTGGTTGTCCACTTCTCGCAGCCAATGAGAATTTTCTTGAGACCAGCAATGGGCATTGTGAATGTTGACCTCCCCGTTGTTTTGAATGTAGCTTCAACGGTCCAGAGAATCGATTGATGGAACTCGGGATCTTTGGTTAACAGGCATTGGCAAAAATCGATACGTTTTGATAATCCCTCGGTTCAAGTGCCTGTTGCTGGTTAATGTGGTAGAGATGATAATGATTATGTTTCAAAATTCTGCATATTGACATTTGACACCGGAATCAACCGCGATCCTCCTGGTTCAAACATGTGGGTTCATAGCAACAGAAGCCAAAATGTCAGATGCCATTTCGTCTCTTACCGGCTGCCTAATCTGATGATTTTTATTGTGTTTGGGTTGAATTTGACCAGTTGCTCGAATTCGGTGTGCCAGCTGCCTAAAAACGTTGTGAGATTGAGGAATACGGTCACGGTACCTCTCTGCATGCAACATTCGTTCGGCTTGTCTGTAATTTTGAAGATATTCGCCTGACACCATGAGCATAGAAACCTTCATCGTTGGAGAATATCTCTCCCTTGTCAAAAACGACACTTATATGATTTCACGAAGCAGTGACAAGATGATTGATAATGTTTGACAACAATGTCTATTGCTGACATTTCCATGTTTACAATTTATTTTCGAGGTTATTGGTGACATCTATCCGAAAAGTGGTTCTGATAAAAGTTTCTTATTTTTTTACATGTAATAAAAAATAGCATGTTCCATTTAAAAATTCAAAATCTAGGTCAGAACGACCCCATTTTTCGGTTTGTTCCGGAAGTTGACTCTATCACCAATCGATAGAGCGTACACGATTTGGGTATACAAACATATCTTATTTCTTCCTTAGAGCATCCTGTAGGCTAATAGACGACTGGTATGGGTGGTCTGAATTCACCCTGTATAAGTTCATTTTCGTCAAAATAAATTGACGAGTTTTGAAAAGAAAATTTGAAATGTTTCATTAAAGAACTTGACTCTCAGAACTGCAGCCAGCAAACTCAACCTCCAGAAATAATTTTCCACTGTAATAAAAAAAATGAATGGAACACAAATACAATTTTCCCATAAAGTTAAAAATTAAGGGGTCTTCTCAGGCCAAAACTGAAGTGGAACACGCTCGGAAAAAACGCTTACGAAAGCCACAATGTCAACATGGACTTGCTGTAGATTCATAGAAAAGACACGGGGGTTAAATTTCACGATGTTTTGCTGGATATACCAAATTGTGGTTAAACCCATGGTCAAATATGCATCTACATATAGTATGGTGGCCAAAAACAGAACAAGCCTCAACACAAAGCAAATTGCGAAAATTGCTGATGCTGCTCTTTTTTAGAATGAAGGAGCTATGCCATCCAAACCGACGTAAAATATGATTATTGTTTGACTAATTTATTAAAACTATGTACTTTTGTCTGATACTTTAATTATATTTTTAGTGTTCCCTTTCCATAATTATAATAAAACTTTTTCTCATATTGCTTTCCGATTTTTAAAACCCTTTATTTTCGTTTTAGGTCTCTTTTCTAAAGAGAGACCTTTACATAACCACTTGGACTGAATTAAACTGAATTAAATATTATAAATTTTCGTTTCTGGAATAGTAATATAATGAAATTGCCGTCACATTTAAATTACTGACCGAATGTGGACGATTTGGGGGTCCAAAACTTGTTTAAATTAAAAATAGCTCTTGGCGGATATTTAGCGCTACCTACTTTTGGTTATTTTCGTGTATCTGAGCGGAGAAATTTGTGAATATTAAAAGTTATGAGCTCCGTTTACGCAGAATTTGATGCTCTACAACTTTTTTTACGACATTTTTCATTCGGAGTGTCCGTTTTTGAGTTAGGATTTGAACATGAGCATAACCAACTTTTCACCCAAGTTGGTAAAAATATCCGATCTCTGACGATCGGTTGTGGTTGAACCACTAAACCAAATTTGAGGCCAAAAAACGTTAGACGCAAAAGCGTGCCTTCTTTAATTTTGAAATAGGTACAATTTTCAGTAGGATGCACCATTTTCAAGTTATGAGCGAAAAACTGAAAAAACCGCAAAAATCTCCGCTCTTTTTCCGCTCACAAAAGATACCCTGTACTCAGAAACTGCCGCAAACTTATAGTGCTCTTATTTAGGATGCCAAAAGTGAATTTAAATCATATCCAGCTTTGTAATATTTTTTGGTCAGCCAAAGTCTAACGGGCTAACTATAAGGTTGCACAATTTATTTATTTAAAAATAAAAGTGCGCTTAGATGACTTAATAATAACAATAATCGTTTGTACCCCGATTATACCTCTCAAGACATCTCTGAGATAGAGGGCTACTGAGCTTGGAGTGGTTACACGAAAAATATGTACTTGAGATGAGCTGCAAGATACTTAAAAGCTCGGACCCCCTTTTGCGAATTGTCAAGATTCACGGAGCCGCAGGAACAGGAACATTCAAGACAGCAGGCAGGTCAGCAGGTGAACTCGGGCTATGCTTCGACCACAGGTCGGGAAGAAGGCAAGGTGAATGTGCTTGACATTCTGACCTTAAGAGTTAAAATTTGAGATGCCATACAAAAACATCTGTTGGGGCAGCATGTTGACAAGCCTTTGCACGGAATATTCTTTCGGCATACAGAAGAACACGGCTTGTCAACGATGCTAACATTTCCTATTAAAAAATCAGCAGGGCTCAGGTCGGAAACTAAAGGGTTCATCGAAGCCTGCCAAGATGGTGTTATACACACCTTGGTATACCGCAAGCGCGTAATGCAGGTGGACGTGGCAGATGACAGCTGTATAATCTGTCACCAATCGCCGAAGATTTATGCATCTCTTGAATGCATGTCCAGTGATGGCGTCTACCAATTACGTGTATCGACACAATGCGGCTACACAGCAGCTCCAATAGAGGCAATGCTGAATCTTACTCCACTACAGATATGCGTGAAGAGGGAAGCAGCACTTAGTGCCTCGAGACTATTTCAAGAAGAGTAATTTAAAAAGCAGGAGGCTTGGTTCGCCACTTGAAGATCCTGAAAATCAGGAAATACTTGACAATAATCACAGGACTTTTCACAGAGAACTCCCCAGTAAGGTATAACCTTATGAAGATGCGTACGGTAGACGGTGAAAACTGCAGACACTGCATCGGAAACAATAGAACGTTTGTTATGCGACTGCATGGCTCAGTGCTGCAAAAGGTTCAAATACCTTGGAGGGGTGACTTTAACATCCCAGGAAATAGGTAAAATAGCCCCCAAAACCATAGTAGACTACATACAAAGTTTAAGCTTTTGGGGCAACTCTTAGAGAAGAAAAAAGAATTATGCACAAAAGACCCATTGGGGTCGCGACGCTGAGAAGCCAAAGGCGTAGGTTATTTAATGAGTCATCATTAAATAATCTATAATCTTCAATCTAGGTCATTTAAGATGAAAAAGCCTTAATGCAGGTCGAGTATGAGTATCCATTGAGGCTTGGCTTCGGCATGTTGTCATATAATTTTTGTTTTTTATAAACCTTTATGATTATAATTAATATTTTGGTTATAATTTCTATTATCTATTATATTCGAGAAGTATAATTCAAGGCAATTATTATTAAGTACATGGAAGAAAAACGTTTGCTGGACAGCGGCACACTCATTAGTCGCATTTTACCACAGGTAGTATGTTCCTTGGACCTATTTTTCAAGTCCCCGAGCCCATAGCGAAGAACAAAACTTACTACAGACCTTATAATAATTATTTGGTATATACTTACAATCAAAATCCTTATCACTTGGCTCCTGTTTAATTGGCAAATGTGTTCCTAAAGCAGTATGTTGCGCTGGTATGCAGGGAAAGTTGTTATTGGGTTGTTGTGTGTCTGTTTGACGATGAGTGGACTGTGATCTAAAAACAAACAGAGTTTTTATTAAAGCTGGAAAAATTTACAGACATCTCTTAAGTACACTCCTGGTGTTAGGTGGTCGCGATAGGATTATACATACAGAGATTGTGTTTTATTCTCAAGTAGCCGCTGATATCGTTTTTCCTAATGTTAACCTTTATCCGTGGTCTAATTCTTGTCTGTTTTGTTAGCCTTGACTGACCACTAGGTGATAGGTGTCGTAGTTTATTCCATAGGTTAGGTTTTGATTTTAATTTCATTAATAAAAGGCATACATTTTAGAAGTTGTTCCAATATGCAAAATATGTAGGTATGTATGAAGACATTGTTTATTTTTAATTATTGTTTTAGTCTATTAACTGACGAATGTAAGTTTCATGACACAGAATTGGCAGAATTCGCTGGCATTTTAGCGAATTTTTAGAACAAAAAATCCACTAAAGGGAAGATCTGTGTTTATATATATATATATATATATATATATATATATATATATATATATATATATATATATATATATATATATATATATATATATGTATCACAACGATAACACAAAAAATAATGGGCCGATTTTGATCAAATTTGGTGATGGCCTTCCCTTTGTAAGTGGCTTAGACAAGTTCGTTAGCCAGGAAAATTTGACCAAGTTTTCCGGGAAAATTTTGGGTTTTTTATTTGGAATATGTTTGTTTCTCCGAAATGGACCTTCGATCAGAAATCTTAATGCCTAAAGTTTTAATTGCTGCAATTGCTGCACAGTAAATTATTGTATCCATGTGCTCTAATGTGTTGATCTCTAGAAAGTGCGATGGCAAAATTATTCTCTTCAAAAGTTCCAATATAATTGCTAGCTTTCTAGATGATCTTAGCCTAGGTAATAGTGGTCTAGTAAGAGGATTTGTTCCTTCATACTGCGCGACTGCACGACTCATTTCTGTGGATAATTTGTCGATGAGTTGCTCATTTTCTTGCATATCATCGATGTATTCTTCTTGCTCAGTATGTACAGGTTGCAGATTACTACCATCAAACAGGATCTCGTTATTTTCAGTAGCCGCTATGTTAGTAATTTCATCTTCAACTTCCTGTCTCGTTTGAGGAATAAGGTTATTCCTAAGTATGACACGATACTGATCCGCTACTCTCTGTTGAGTCACCTGTATGTGTGGGTAGATTCTGAGAAATTCGGTGTGATGTTGCCTATATCCGGTCGTCTGTTGTCCGAGTTGTATTACTCTGTAGTAAATGCGCATAATTGTTTCATTCATATCCATAATCCATTTCATGCGCCGTCTTGGTAATCCTATATGGGAGAGCGTTGGCTGATTTTCCTGCGCAGCATCCTCAGTGGGTGGAGCTCTTGGTTTTACTAGGCTTCCCTGCAGTTGATTTTGGGCTGTAATTTCTTGCACGACAGAGGCCAGCCTCATTATCACCCCGCCATCGACGTCCCGCATGCTGTCATGTTATTACTATTATTATCATTATTATTATTATTATTATTATTATTATTATTATTATTATTATTATTATTATTATTATTATTATTATTATTATTATTATTATTATTATTATTATTATTATTATTATTATTATTATTATTATTATTATTATTATTATTATTATTATTACTATTATTATTATTACCTGACCGGTAAGCCAGCAGTATTCTCACCGATACTCACGACGTAGACGGCACAGCCAGCGACGCCAGCTACCCGCTATCCTACTTATCCTCTTTTTCCTTAACCATATTACCTTACTCCTTTCTCCATCGATACCCAGGCCACCAGGGTTAATTAGTGGCACACCAATGGAAATGGAGCAAAACCAAAGCCTCGAAAAAATGCCGCTGCCGGGGGTTCGCCAGGGCACGTCTGGAGTCGGCGCTGGATATTATAGCATGCGGGACATCGGTGGCGGGGTGCTGATGAGGCGGGCCCTTGTCATGCAAGAAATTATAGCACAAAATCAACAACAGGGTAGCCTAGTAAGACAAAGAGCTCCACCTACTGACTCTAGGCATTAAGATTGCTGAAAGTCCAATCACAGAGACTCTCGTCAAAGAGTGCCCCCGTGGGAAAATAGGTTGATATGTATAGTGGAAACACTTCGAAAAGAAATTGGACAACTGACGCAGTACATTGGGGGAGCACAGACAAGAAAATTGCAGAAACGATTATAGGAAATAATCGACCGAATTCGACAACACACAGCACAAGATCCAGTCAATCACACTGCACAAGAATGTTTGGACACCTTAAAACAGAAGCTTTCTGTATATGCAGAGCGCTTGAGGAGATATAAAGCGAGCAACATTAGGTGCCGCTACAATGTTTGAACGCACTGAAAGAACTTTCTATCGTCAGCTTAATTCAGCTACGAATGCAGCCACCACTTTTCCAAATAAGGAACAAATTGAAGCGTTCTGGGAAAAGTCAACTAGCCACACCAGCCTCCTGCAATATTGGCGTCAGCTGAGTTAACGAAAACCACCGACCTTATCAGAGTTATGAACATATGCGTCATGAGCCGTTTACCACACATGAAGTCTCCGCGGTTATTAAAGAGCTTCACAATTGGAAGACACTCGGGCCTGATGTTGTCCAAAACTTTTGGCTGAAGAAATTTGGGTGTACACATCATCTATTGGCGGTGTTAATAAATGATGTTTTACTTGACCCAAAGAATATGCCATTGTTTTTTACACAAGGAGATACGTATCAATTGCCAACGAACCAGCATTGTTCTGCAGACCACAGCAGATACCGACCAATAACTTTTCTTCCGACCCTATATAAGTTGATCACATCCTGCCTTGAGAAACGCATATATGCCCACTGCGAACGAAACAACATAATTGTCAGCCAGCAAAAAGGGTGTGCCAAAGGATCTATGGGATGCAAAGAACAGCTAATAATTGATTCGGTTGTATACAATCAAGGTTACAATGGAGGAAGAAATCTCTTTGCTGCCTACGTGAATTATAAAAACGCATTTGATTCAGTTCCACACGAATGGCTTATAAGTGTGCTGAATATCTATAAGATCGATACTTACATCCTGAGGTCCCTTGAACACACAATGTCCACCTGGAGAACAAAGTTTCAGTTACGGGCACGTAACCAGCACGATACCATTTAGAAGACGCATATTTCAAGGCGACTCGCTGAGCCCATTGTGGTTCTGCCTCGCATTGAATCCACTATCAAACCGCCTCAACTCCACCAGCTATGACATCAGTATAAAACGCAATGGCAGGGAGCAAATGAGGCTAAATAATCTGCTGTATATGGATGATCTTAAGCTAATGGCCTCCACAAATAACCACCTGTAACAACTCCTTAAAATCGTGCAAGGGTTTTCCAGATATATTGACATGCAGTCTGGGCTTGACAAATGTTGCACCTGATGTGTAGTCAGAGGGAAAATACAACCAGGTATGTAAGGCAGAACGGCAAGCAAATTGCCTCGATGGATGTAAAAGATTGTTATAAATACCTGGCAATACAGCAAGCGATGAAAATAAACCACTTGGCAATGAAGAACGATCTCACAAATGAATTTAGGAAAATAGTAAAGTAGGTGGTGCGATCACATCTTAATAGCAAGAACCTGGCTAAAGCGCTGAATACATATGCATTTTCTGCACTTAGCTACTGATTTGAGATTGTAAACTGGTGTAAAATGGAGAATGAAAATCTACAACGGAATGTGCGAACACTGCTAAGAAAATCCAAAAAGCCTTATAGTGGTATCGAGCGAGTAACCCCACCTAGACACCAAAGTGGAAGAGGAGTGCTGGATATTGGTAAACAGTGGACAAGACGATTGTGAACATGCGTAGATACTTCCATCAGCAGGCGCTTACATCTAAACTACACCGTGCCATCTGCGAGGCAGATGATTCAACACCGCTACAATTAAAAGAAAGTGAAATACAAAGTCACCGTTGGACTGATCAGAACAAGCTGCAATCTTGGATGCAGAAGCCTCTACATGGGCTACATCTGAATGAGACCTTCCAGGCACATGTCGACAAACTGGCGTCGAACTACTGGTTGGTGTCCGGACATATGTTTCCAGAGACAGAGAGATTTTTACTGGCCATACAAGATCAGGTCATCCCAACAAGAAACCACCTGAAGTATAGTTGGAGATAATTTGGTCCAAGATGACAAATGTAGAGTTGGTTGTCAGTCATCAGAGACTATCCAGCACATCACCGGAGGATGTCAAGCGTTTGCTGCAACAGAGTATAAAGAGAGGCACGACGTAGTTGCAAAAATACTTTATCAAGAACTGGCTTTGCAACTGCGACTTTTAAATCTTAGTAAGGTGCCCTACTATAGATACACTCCTGAGCCTGTTATAGAGAACTTAGGATACAGGCTGTACTGGGATCGGACCGTGCCTACAGACCAACGAGTTGCTTACAATAGGCCAGATATAATCATAGTGGATAAGTCCTGCATACAAGTTACGCTGATTGATGTGGCCATTTCAAATACTAATAACCTAGAGATAAAGTACAACGAGAAGATCATTAAGTACAGTACAAGTAAAGAGACAGTGGCGGGCAGATAGTGTCCGAGTGATTTCAATAGTCATGTCAACTGGTGTGGTTCTTCAGAATCTTCGAGAGAACGTTAAGAGACTGGGCCTTGGAGAGCATCTTTATAAGGCTATGCAGAAGACGCTAATGCTTGCAACCACCCACACCGTGCGGAGATTCCTGGGAAATGAGGATGTGTCACGTTGTCGTTCAGTGCCCGATAATTTGAAAAGGGCAAAGTTTTGTATAAGAGGGTATTGTAAAAAAATCTTTGCGAATTCACATGAAAAATGTTTACCAATTTTCATAAAAAAAATTGTTTCGTATAAAATGACGTATTTTCATATAACATATTGGTGGCAAATTTTCATGACATTTGTTTTATTCTGTCAAAAAGCTTTCTGTGTATAATTATATTTTGGCTGGTGTAGTTTTTGTGTAGATTGCTTGGATATGTTCGTTGGCTATGAAAATCAGATCAGTTTTTTTGGAGAAATTTTTAATTTATGTTCGGAAAATGTATGTACTTTCTCAAACAAAAAGTTAGTTTGATGAAATACGGTACATTGTTTCTAGTGTAAAGCTTATACTATCTACTAAATTTCCTGTCTTTCTTAACAAAAAATAGCATTAAAAACAGTTATATGAAAATTCTCTACCATAACGCACTTGCTGCGTCCAGACTTTTATTTTTGGGTGATCAGCTTCTCTTGAGAAAATTATTAACAAAATTATTTTATAAAAGTCTGTGGCTAATGGAACCCGTTTCTGAAGCCAACCTCTCTCTCTCTCTCTCTCTCTCTTTCTTTCTTTCTTTCTCTGACACACACACACACACACACACACATATATTCTCAAGTACTACTGTAAATATGTCGTACCGAGATCTGTTGGTGTTCTGGGTCAGAAACAACATGACTTACCTGTTGTAAAAGGCATTCGTGTAAAAACACCCTGCATGTTGGTAGGTAGAGCTGTACAAACCTTCTAAGTTTTCGGAACCTGTGTATGGTGACGGATATGTAGTAGGTTTATTCATATTGTGGACTAATTCTGTCATGATGCTGTCTGATTTTACCTCTGTAACAAATAACAATATTTACTCACTCAAAATTTTGTGGATAACATATGAGTATGGTATTAACCATGAGTATATATAAGTACAATTTGGATAACCCAATTCATCACAAAACAGTTTTAAGATCGACGATCGTTTTGCTAATAAAGTTAGCGTCATCAGAGGGATGAATAAACTAAGTATTTAATTGGAAAACACAGATTTTAGACATGATAAACAATTAATCTATATTGTTAAAAAACACAGCCCACACAAATGTGTTTTTAGGTACATATGAACCACATAAAGACATACAGTGGTTCTCTTTTATTAGCAATTTTAAAGATAAATGCTAAAAGGGACCAACATCGATTATTATATGCGACTTTTTTATGCAAATATATTTCTACCCACTCCATCATCCTTTGAAGGATAACTACCCTCAATTTTTTTTTAAATTGAAAGTGGGGTTATGTGATCTTTTTTTTTGGAAAACGAATTATCAATTGATTACTGTAAAAATGTTTGAGTTTTTCTCAATGGATTAATGGGTTTAAAAAAGTCTGGACGCAGCAAGTGCGTTATGGTGGTAAATTTTCATAGAAATGATCTGGCACCAAAAAAATTTTATAACTTTTTTTCTTGTAATATAGAAATCCAAATTTTGGTGTATAGTTTAACTTTTATATCGTTAACCTACCACCAAATTTGGTTTCCATAGCTTTTTTATCTTTTTAGATACAAACTTTTTTCGAAAGAAAACACAAAATTTTCCCGGAAAACCTGGTCCGATTTTCCTAGCTAACGAACCTATTCAAGCCACTTACAAAAGGAAGGTACATGCAAATTCCTATACAGCACAAGATATCATCAGAATGTTCTCACAATGTGAGAACATTCTTTTTTCAGAATATTTGATTCGGAATGTTCTAATAACATTTATGGAATTTCAAACTGCATCTTGAATATTCTGAGTACATTCATTCAATCACATCCTAGAAAATTCTTCATCAATATACTGAGAATATTTGAATAGATCATTATTCAGAATATTTGCTCAGAATGTGCTCGAGATGTCCTTATAATATTATATAACTTTAAAATTGAATGAAAAAGATAGATGATGATTACGGTATAAGTATAGTGGTGGGAATTATAAGAGGAACTATTTTGTATGCTTGATTCTGCTACCTGTTCTGTGTTAAACACATCCGAAAATTGTATATTTAGGCATAGTGCACATGTCTATACCGAAGGGAAGCTGGCCGATAGACGTAAATGTAAATTAATGTCAACTTGAAGGAAGTTAGGTCATGCTGTATAGGGTTATATTGTCACATAATTGATTAAAGATAATAATGTGACGTGAACACGGAGAACAGTGTGTAATTACAAACATAACACAGAGTACAGTAGCAACTAAAACATGGTGTCAGGTTATCAAGAACTAAAAGGCACCCAATAAAGAAACAAGTTTTAAAGCATTTCTTACAGTTGACACCGACGAAGGGTTCGCGAATTTTGCCTGAGCAGATCATCTTACGAATTAGGTACACATACATTGTATAATATATAATTAAAAAATTGTGTTCTTCAATAGTAATAGTAAATCGAGCCTTATAAACCACCACTTTAACACTTTTCCAGTAGATAAGACAAATAAGCTGGAAGATGTTCTCGGTTTTCTTGATAAAGCCAAAGACAAATATTACTATGGAAATGTTAAAATTTTATAAATTATATCAAAAACCAGACCATTCACTCTTTTGTAACGGAACTTAAGAAGCAACCCGCTAGTTATGGATGTAACTGTATAATTATAAAAATCCATACACAGGTTGAACGATCAAAGATAAATTAATTCTGGGTCTCTACGACAAGCAAGTATAAGAAAGGAATATTAGGGAAACTGATATTACGCTATCATAAGTGCAAGAATACTGCAAATATATAGAATTGTGTACGCAACATCTGAGGCTTTTTACTCAGGTAGAAGAGGTTAATGCTGTAAGAAGTATGAGAACAGCAGAAAATCTGGACCTGAATATATGGTAGGTAGATGAGCTGTGTACAATAAAACTTGCAGTTTATCAGATACACAACCTCTTTGCCAAAGTATGCTTTCACAACCAGAATATCCAAGCTGTTGGTGACAAACTTCGGATATTGGGATATGGAAATAGCTTTAGAAGTCAAAATCAAGTCCGTGGGAGCAGAGCAGAGAGCAACCATACAAGGGAGGGTCAAAAGGTCTGACCGATGACTTTCAATTGTAGTTTTTTGTAAGTGCAAGTGAGTGATTTTGTGGCATATTCTGTCCAATTTAATTGTATTCTATAAAGGTATAAGTACTATTATGTAATGCACTTCCGTTAATACCACACTTAAAGCCTGTAGGATCAATAATCTAGCTAAATTTCAAGTTACTTTAGTGGGGTAACCTCGAATATTCATCTCGGAAACATTGTGTTTGGTTGTAAAATTTTCTGGCAACTCGAAGAACTGTATCTTTATTTATTTTATTTTTATGTTATTGAAATGTTAATTGTTTTATTAATGTTTTATTCACTAACATTTTTTTGCATTTGTTATATTAATTAATCTGAATAAATGTGCAATACTCGAATTGTTGACTTATTAAGTATCTAAACGTGAGTTTACAGGTGTGTGTAGCCACTAGAATGATGGTAACCTACACAAGGGTGAGCGATAGAAAATCAAATTCCAACATATATGAAGAGTTGGGCTTGCTTATATACAAATATATACAAGGCCAGTTCAATGGTGGAAAATTAGGAAATTTTGAAGATAAATCAAATATTTCATAGCTTTGCATTTTCTTAATTACTGTGTCATTCAAATGTACACAGGGTGTTTCGCATAAGAACCGACACAGAGCAGGGGCATGTAGGTAAACCTAAAATATGGTAATTTAACGCAACTTACCTCTATACTAAGTTGCACCACTGATAAGTTATAGGCCTTCAAAGTGGAGTTTTCAATTTCGAAAAAAAAATATCTGTGTAATATTTAACTTAGAGAAATCAAATTTGATACACATTCTGAGTATACCAAGAGTTGATCGATGGTAAGTAGAGTTCAATTGAAGCATTTGAAAGGATTGATTAGGGGTGAAGCACACTTAAAATGTCAAATTTTTTAACATATGGCGGATTTAATAAATTATTATTTAATTTTATGTGGGATTTGACTTCAAAACGCTTGTTACTCCTGTTATTTTCAAAGAACTTCGTTGGTTTTAAGAAAAACACGAATAAATAAAGAAACGTATTTTATCGATCTTACTAAAAATCATAGAAAATTCAATATTTGCCAATAAAATTATGTATACGTCAAATTTGACAATCAGGGGAAAAGTGTGAATAAGCATAATTTATTTATTTATTTAACATTACACTACACAACAGGACAAACCCAATTATTGGCTAGGAAATACAGAAATGACCTACAAAAATAGGATTAAAAATTTATATTAAAACCAAAAATAAGCATTTTAAACCATAATTTACAATTTCAAACAGAATGTAACTAAAACAGAAAAATAAAAAAAATCACAACAATCAACAATAAGTAAAAAACAATCAGAAACACAAATCAGTCCTCCATAACTGTGAAATACAAACCAGTCCTTCACAATCGTGAGACTGCCAACCCTTTGAGCAACCTTGGATCCGACACAAAGATAGCAATGGAAGACGCGTGCCTGTTGGCAACAGAACACAATCTATAAAGCGGTGAGAACTTCATAAGATTAGTAAAGGCGTAGGTAACCAAAAGGTGAGCGGATTTCGAGAAGACATTCTCGGAACATTAAAGTTTAGTTGCTCAAGTAGACGAGAACAGTCAGGGATCCCCTCACTAAGGCATTTAAAAAAATTAGTACAGCTTGTTCCCTTCTAGATTCTAGACTTGGTAGCAAGAAGTCCTGCTGCATATACTCCGAAGGGTAACCCACAGAGGGATATATACCATTGAGGCGGAAGTAAAGATATTTTAGAAAGCGTCTTTGGATCTTTTTCAACTGGAGAATATGGCTCTGGTAACCCGGAGACCATACAACTGAAGCATACTCAAGTCTTTTACAGTTAAAAGTACAGAAAATCAATTAAATGTGCCAATATTACCAAATTCGCGGCAATTCCTAATAATAAAGCCTATTAGTTTAAATGCGTTGGATACAACATTATCAATATGAGACAAGAAAGACAATTTACTATCAAATATTACGCCCAGATCACGGATAGATACCGGCCTAGCCAGGAACACATTATTAAGATAATAATCAAATTGTATGGGCACAAACTTAAGAGTTAAGGAAAGACAGCTACATTTAGCAATATTTAAAGAAAGATTATTTATATTGCACCACTCATCCACATCTTCTAATGCTAATTGAAGTCGAATACAATCATGCACCGACTTCACCTCACAGAAAATTTTGATGTCATCGGCATACAGGAGACATTCAACCCTCAAACCAAAAACGAGATAAAAATATTAAGGAACACAGGACCCAAAATCGACCCCTGAGGAACCCCTGATGTGGCTGAAATATATTTTGTTCTGCAGTCATCTGCAACCACATATTGCTTCCTGTCTATAAGATAATTCGCAATCAGTTTTCGGAGTGATTCAGATAAGCCAAATGCTTCTAATTTACGTAGCAGAATAGCATGATCAATGCGGTCAAATGCCCTTGACATATCAAGGTAGATGACATCGACCTGACTACGATTATCTAAAGCTTCCTCAATGTATTGCGTAGCGCAAACTAAGTTTGTAACTGCTGATCTGCCTGGCATGAAGTCGTGCTGAGAAGGAGTGATGAAGCTCCTTATATGGAAGAATATATGCCTATATAATAACATTTCAAAAGCCCTAAGGAAGTTACAGGATAACGATATCTGCCTATAATTATCTATAAGTCTTTTATCACCAGCCTTATAAACTGGACAAGATTTCGATATCTTCCACAATATTGGAATTTTACAGTTTTAGTGAATTTTCGTAGAAAAAATTCACTAATGGGGAGATCCCGACTTTTGAATTTTGAAAAAATTTTTGCAAATGAGCGCAAACTAGGACCCCTAGAACCCATATCCGGGGTCAGTTTCAATTTTTATATGTTTATATATATATATATATATATATATATATATATATATATATATATATATATATATATATATATATATATATATATATATATATATATATATATATATATATATATATATATATATATATATATATATATATATATATGTATCACACCGATAACTCAAAAAAATAATGGGCTGATTTTGATAAAATTTAGCATGTATCTTCCCTTTGTAAATGGCTTTGACAAGTTCGTTAATCAAAAAAATTGGACGAGGTTTTCCGGAAAAATTTTGAGTTTCCATTTGAAAAAAAAATTTATCTTAAAAAATAAAAAATCTATGATAACCAAATTTGGTAGGTAGGTTTACGATATAAAAAGTAAACTATACACCAAAATTTAGATTTCTATGTTACAAGAAAAAAAAGTTATAATAAAATATTTCGTGCCAGATCTTTTTTATGAAAATTCACTACCATAACGCACTTGCTGCGTCCAGGCTTTTTTTAAACATAAATTAAACATAACCTGTAAGGGGAAAGCTAAAACGGCTGCACAATCCTTCAAATTAAATGATAGGATTAGGTCAGGACCTGACGTAATATGAGGCTTAAACGCCCGAAGAACCTCCTCAAATTCTGAAAGAAGAAAACTCACTATTAGTAATGAAGTACAATCATTGTCTTTCAAGGTGGTATTTACCACAGATTGCAGTGCAGGTGTGGAGTGCCGAGATACATATGTAGACTGGAAAAAAATAGCAAAACTATTAGCAATCTCATCAGATTGATGTAAGTTGAGACCATTATACTCCATTGTTTTGGGAAGAGAATTATGTTGCTTCTTAGAGTTCAGAAATGACCAGAACTTTTTTGGGTTATTAGAGACTGAAACTTCACAGCTCATGAGGTAATTATTATATTCAGTGTTCACCAAATCCTTAAGCTCAGACCTTAACCACCTAAACTCATCAAAGTCATCTGACTCCCCAGAACGTCTATATATCGACCGACTCTTAGTTCTTAGCTTACACAGCTTCACCACCTCCCTAGTAAACCAAGGAGGGTACTTAGAAGATCTAGGAGTGGACTTTGGGACAAAAGAATCAAAAGTATCATAGAGAATAGAATTGTGAGCAAGCCAGGTCAACATCGTCAAATGCCAGTAAAGGGGACCAATCAACAAAGGAAAGTCTCTCATATAATGCTCCTAGATCAGCACGTTTAAAATTGTAAGTTGGCTCAGCATTTTTCTTGTTTCCAGAATAATTATTACAGTTCACAACCTTTATAGTTACTGTTAGGGGTGGATGATAACCATCCTCAATAAAGAGAACGTCTTCTGAGAAAACAAACAACAGAAATAAAAAAAGCTACCGATAAGTTATAGAAATTCTTCAAAATGATAATTTTATAGGCATCTATTGAATTTTTGATGATATTAAGTTTTAAGTAACATTGATAAAATATATGAAATAATAATTTTTTTAATCCACCAATAGGTTAAAAAATTATGTTACATTTTATGGGTTCATCACCCTATTGAACCCTTTGAAATGCTTCAATTGAAATAAACTCACCATCGATTAATGTTCTTGGTACACCCAAAAGGTGTGCTAAATTTGGTTTTTCTAAGTTGAAGTATTAATGAGATATAGAATTTTTTTTCGAAATTTAAAACCCATTTTGAAGGCCTATAACTTCTCAGGGGTGCAACTTAGTATGGAGGTATGTTGCATTAAATCACCATATTTTAGGTTCCTCTACACGGCCCTGCTCTGTGTCGGTTCTTATGCGAAACACACTGTATATCTTTAAAAAAAAAGCAATGTTCCCATGAGAATATGTATGAACATTTTGAGAAGATTTATTGAATGTTCATGGAACCTTTTCAGAACATACTGGGAGCTCCTAAGAATATTATAAATAACATTCTGAGAACCTTAGCAGTATGACATAATCTGTCCTATTGTCATGTTCATAGAATGTTCTATGAATATATATTGTAGCTTGTGAGAATGTTCTGGGGATGTTTGAATATTCTTTCGAAACATTCCTGGTATATTCTGAGAATGTGTCTGTGCTGTCTGGGTTATATCAAAATCGACCTATTATTTTTTGAGCGATTGGTGTGATACATACACACACACACACACACACACGCACACACACACACATATATATATATATATATATATATATATATATATATATATATATATATATATATATATATATATATATATATATATATATATATATATATATATATATATATATAACCAAATAAAAATTGAAACTGACCCCGGATATGTGTTCTAGTGAGCCTAGTTCGGGCACATATAAAGACATTTTTTCAAAATTTAAGAGTCGTGATATTTTTGTCAAGAAAATTCACTAAAACAATTGTGTCAATAGTACAGTAATGTGATTCCTTTTATTTTAGAACCATTGATAATATAATAAACAAAGTTGAGTGACAGTAACAGAAGCTGAGAATTTCATTTTTATTTTAAATTTTGTTACAACGAAAAATTAAATACTAATGTGTTAACAGTACAATAATGTCATTACTTTTAGTTTATGACCATTGACCATTTAATAGACAACCTTGAGTAACAATAACAGAAGCTTTGAATTTTAATAGCTTAGCAATATATGTTGAGTAAATTATCTACAGAATCCACCTATAACACATGTGGAAGGAGAACTGCATTTTGTAGTCGATTTTGTATGTAATAATATGTATGTATCCTCTGCATCATCGCTCTACGTAGTCAAGTTAGCGGCGGTAAGCGAGCTGCATGCTGAGATGCGAGATCAAACTGTCAGAAGTTCTTTCAGGAGGTAAACATCCATTTAGTTTTGTATATTCTCAACTTAAAGCACCGCAGGGTTCGCCCTCTTTATACTGTCATCACCGACTGGATTACAACCTGGTATTTAATATTTCATATTTCAGATTGTAGGTATGCCCTTTATGAAAAACTACCTACCATACATGTAAAAAGAATTTTACTGAAATTTTTATGTAATCCTGGCATTTTCCAAATTTGTGAGTAGTTTTGTGGGTGTTTCTATCAGACGACGGTGCAATTCAATATCTTTCTAAAAGTAGTATCAATTCTTGTTACATTTGTGGTTTGTTAAAATATGAATTGTGATATGATATATCTCAAATGTTTAGTCACTCTAATCAAAATAGTTAAATTTTAATATAGATTATCTTCATATCTCCATGCTTATGATAAAAAGTCTGGACGGAGCAAGTGCGTAATGGTAGTGAATTTTCATAAAAATGTATTTAACAGCAAATATGTTTTTTTAAGTTAAAGCAGGCATAAAATTTGGTTACCAGTATAACCTGTGTAGTAGAAACAATGTACCATATTTCATCATATAAGCCTTTCTATAAAACTCCCAAGAAATTTTTTGCATGAAAATTTACATAAAATTTTTTCACGAATTTCCGAAATCGTTTTTTTTTAAAACCTTAGTAAACATTTTTTATTATGCCCTTCACTTCTGAAACACAAAAATGTATTTTGTGCTAAGCATTTAGCTATTCTATTTGAAACAATTGAGTTACGATAGTTTGATTTTTTTAAATTCAGTCACTATTTCAGGAGGCCCTGTATATGGCATCTCGATTTTCTCATGAAATAATATTAAAAAAGCCCCTCTGAATGCGTCATTTGCATGATACTCCCATTTATATTGGTCAAAACGCCATATCACAATTTATGATATGTGCCAAAAATGTGAAAAGTTGCAAAACCATGTAAACTCGAACACAAGGATGCATTACAATTCGATGGAAAATGCAAAAATGCAATATTATAAGGGTTGTTCGATTTAAAAAAAGAAAGTTTGTATCGCCAACGACTTATGGGCCACCTGTTATTGTAGAAATAATTGTTATAAGATGCAGCTCAACATACCCTATAATTAATGCATAGAGTTGTTTCACATATCTTCTATAATAACAGTAATATTGAGCTTTACAGTAGAAATGCGCCAGCCTGTATATATGTAAACAGTTAAAAAGTAAAACTAACCCCGGATATGGGTCCCAGGGGACCTAGTTTACGCTTGTTAAAAAAAGTGTTTTTAAAATTCAAAAGTCGCGGTTTTCTCATTAGCGAATTTCTTCTACAAAAATTTGCTAAAAATTATAGATAATTAAACCATGTGCGTTTTTGTTTCTTTTACGTCGGTCTATTTCCGCGACTGTGGCCAATCACCGACGCTAGGGAGCAGTTTCACCTCACTATCCTGGAAATTTTACCGAACCCCTGCCTTTCTGTAAGGAGGGTAGGGATCTTTAACGCGCCCAACATCGCATGGACACGGGACCTACACTTTGCCCCCCCCCTCCGATTTGCGGAACGTGCAAACATTCAACTTGCTCAAATACAATGCCAGAACCTCGGTTGATGTTAATTTCACAGTTTGTACTGAAAAAGTGAAAGGAGTACCCTGCGATCGAACCCAGTACCCTTCGGTTCAGAGGCACACGTTCTTACCTCTGAACCACCGAGGTTCTTATAATTAAACCATAAACTCTATAACTAAAACTACTGCTACACCACCAGAGAAAGGAACTATTTGAAATCAATTTTCTGGAAACATTTTATGGAAACTAAATGAAGAACGATGACGGTTGTAGCTGAAACTTAAGGTTTTGTAAAACAAACTTGCCACATTTTCTCTACATAACCCGTATTCGTCTCAGGTTATGTGCTTAAAAGATGCCCATTGTGAGGTTTCAAAGTTATCAGATTTTCAAAGTAATTTTTTTGGCATTTCTTGACCTTCTTGCGCAAAATACTTAGTATGTGCCTGTAACATACAATAGAATTTGTTATTGACACAAAATATTTGCTTTTGTGCGTTGATCTCGTCATCAGTGGCACCTAATTTTTTTTAAATGCCTATAACTTTTTTGCAACTTATTGATCTAAATTTTGGTATATAGTTTACCTTTTGTGACGTAAACCAGTGTACCACACACTTTGTTATTTCCTAAAAATTTAAAAAATTTTGAAAAGAAACACAAAATTTTCCAGGAAAAACAAGGCCGATTTTTCTGGATAACGAACTTATCCAAGCCATTTTGCAGGAGGACGGTACCCACCAAATTTGATCAAAATCGGCCCGTTATTTTTTGACTTATCGGTGTGATACATACATCGAGATCTCATCGAGATCTCCTCGAGAAAGAAAGTTCACTAAAACTATAAAAAAAGTTGTGACCCAGCAAGTGCGCTATATAAGCGAATTTTCATAAGTTTTGTAATAATAAACCGTAAATGAAAATAAGTATGCAAAAATGGAAGTCAGTAGAAGTAGGTATTTGTGAAGTAGAATCGTCCTAAAGAAGCTACAATTTTATAACAGTTGATAGTGACAGTTCCAGAAAGTTTTTTTTTTACATTTATTTAATTAGACATTACATTTGTGAATATTTTCTGTCTCTTGCAAACACAAGCAAAAGCTTATTTGTACAATACATTGTACTATCTACAGTAAAAATAAACCTGTGGGGGAAAGGTGCCTAAAAGAGCATACTTTTCTCAAATTATATGAACATATCTTCATCTCCTCAGTGAGTTTTTTTAAGAAAGTTCACTAAAACTATAAAAAAAGTTGTGACCCAGCAAATGCGCTATATAAGAGAATTTTCATAAGTTTTGTAATAATAAACCGTAAATGAAAATAGGTATGCAAAAATGGAAGTCGTAACAACAAGAGTCAGTAGAAGTAGGTATTTGTGAAGTAGAAGCGTCCTAAAGAAGCTACAATTTTAAGAAAGTTGATAGTGACAGTTCCAGAAAGTTTTTTTACATTTATTTAATTAGACATTACATTTGTGAATGTTTTCTGTCTCTTGCAAACACAAGCAAAAGCTTATTTGTACAATCAGTAACGGCTCGTGCCTTAATGCATTGTGGGTGCGCAAGAAAAAAAGTTCGGGACGCAGCAAGTGCGTTATGGTAGTAAATTTTTATTAAATGCTTCAAATTTGAATAACTCAAGTGTCTACGAACTTAGAAGGTTGAATTTTGGTGTATAGTATGGTCTTACCCAGAAAAATATATCCACCCAATTTCATCAAAATAACTATGTAATTTTGGTAGAATTTTTTTTTTCAAAAAAAAAATTTAAAATTGGAATAACTCAATTTTCTAAAAATATAGAAAGTTGAGTTTTAGTGTGTAGTAAGGTATTTTACAAGGCAACATATCCACCAAATTTCATTACAATACCTTTGTAATTTTCAGAGAAAAATATTTTTTTTGAAACAAAAAATTTTTCTCGGAAAACGTTATTTGATTTTCCTGACTAACGAACTCGTCCAAGCAATTAAGAAAAGAAAGGCACTTGCCGAGTTTCATCGAAATCAGTTGCTTATTTTTTGAGTTATCGGTTGGATACATGCATACATACATACATACATACATACATATATATATATATATATATATATATATATATATATATATATATATATATATATATATATATATATATATATATATATATATATATATATAAATTGAAACTGACCCCGGATATGGGTTCTAGGGGTCTTAGTTCGCGCTCTTTGAAAAAATTTTTGCAAAGTCTCTCCATCGATACCTCTTTATTAGTAAATTTAAAAAAATAAAAATTCACTAAAAATGAAGGGCTCGCCTATTTTTTCCCCGAAAATGTATTATAAAGAAACCTCCTTACTAAACTTAATAATTATTAACTACTTACTAAGTTTTCCCCTAGTTAGTTATACGTCATAGTAGTTAAAATCTCCCTTAAAAAGTTAACCTTTAAATTTAAAATATCCACTGAATTAATCACAGTATCGCAATTATTTTGTCCACTTATTAAGCAACCCGAAGTAGTAACCATCATAATCATAATAATTGTCTTGGTAGAACATGTAAACAACAACGAAATGATCTAATTAAAAATCAATCCGACGCAAAGACGAAAATTACTACGTAGTAGGCACACACGCTCTGCCGAAAGTCCACTACAAACTGGAAGTGTGTAATTTTATAGCGCACAAAAGATTGCTTATTCGGTCGTTTTCGACGAAGATCATCAAGATTCGGCGATCATTTTGCACTGAAGTATCGCATTTCCTGAGAGCGCCGAAAAGTACACACCGCCGCCCGTCTGCTTTATATGGATATGGATGTATATGACGTCTGCAACGATTAATACTATATTTATTCTGATTCTGTATTCTATATTAATGGCTGCCGACTCTCTGCGATCCACGATATACTAATTTTATTTGTTGAATGCAGGAGGTAAAAAAGTAAATAAAAATTTAGTAAAATATAGCATAGCAAAAATATTGTTTTTTCCACGACAGGCGGTAGTGCGCGCGCACGGGCGCACTTATTGAGGACTGTGTACAATACATTGTACTATCTATATTCAAAATAAACCTATGGGGGAAAGGTGCCTAAAATAGCATACTTTTCTGAAATTTTTTTGAAATGATAGATGTAGCCATACAAAGAACAAGCCATCGTTTTCAAAATTGACAAAATATACAAAAAAAGTTACTCTATAATTGCTCTATAAACCCCCCGCCAGTGTTTTATTTTATTCCACCCCTAAAGAGCTCAGCTCTCCTCCGGGTTCGTCTAGACCCTACACCCACCAGTGCTAGACTCAAGGCGACATCCCATCGAGCCCCGCTCCCGAGCATCGCACAAGCGAGGCCGTCCGTCCGTTCCGAAGCACACAGTGGGGGCCCTAAACCCTGGGTGTTTCATCAGAGTTGTCAACCCCCTCCGGGTCTTGCGAAAATTTAAAAAAATAAAAATTCACTAAAAATGAAGGGCTCGCCTATTTTTTCCCCGAAAATGTATTATAAAGAAACCTCCTTACTAAACTTAATAATTATTAACTACTTACTAAGTTTTCCCCTAGTTAGTTATACGTCATAGTAGTTAAAATCTCCCTTAAAAAGTTAACCTTTAAATTTAAAATATCCACTGAATTAATCACAGTATCGCAATTATTTTGTCCACTTATTAAGCAACCCGAAGTAGTAACCATCATAATCATAATAATTGTCTTGGTAGAACATGTAAACAACAACGAAATGATCTAATTAAAAATCAATCCGACGCAAAGACGAAAATTACTACGTAGTAGGCACACACGCTCTGCCGAAAGTCCACTACAAACTGGAAGTGTGTAATTTTATAGCGCACAAAAGATTGCTTATTCGGTCGTTTTCGACGAAGATCATCAAGATTCGGCGATTATTTTGCACTGAAGTATCGCATTTCCTGAGAGCGCCGAAAAGTACACACCGCCGCCCGTCTGCTTTATATGGATATGGATGTATATGACGTCTGCAACGATTAATACTATATTTATTCTGATTCTGTATTCTATATTAATGGCTGCCGACTCTCTGCGATCCACGATATACTAATTTTATTTGTTGAATGCAGGAGGTAAAAAAGTAAATAAAAATTTAGTAAAATATAGCATAGCAAAAATATTGTTTTTTCCACGACAGGCGGTAGTGCGCGCGCACGGGCGCACTTATTGAGGACTGTGTACAATACATTGTACTATCTATATTCAAAATAAACCTATGGGGGAAAGGTGCCTAAAATAGCATACTTTTCTGAAATTTTTTTGAAATGATAGATGTAGCCATACAAAGAACAAGCCATCGTTTTCAAAATTGACAAAATATACAAAAAAAGTTACTCTATAATTGCGCTGATTAATAAAGAAAATAATAAAACCATTCCAGAGCGCTATGCCATTTTACACACATATAATATGATAAAATGACATGACCTCAGTTTGAAAGTGTAGTGACAAAGTTCAAAAATAACTGTTTTGTTTGTCTGGGGAGTGATGTACACACTGATTTTGAGGCCTCCACTCTGGGCTTAGAAATGGATGGTTGCCCGCGCTTGGTTGTTACTCGGGAGCGGGGTTCCGGATGGGTGCCGCCTTGGGTTGAGTGCTGGAGGGTGTCGTGTGTCTAGACGACCCGGAGGGGGTTGACAACTCTGATGAAACACCCAGGGTTTAGGGCCCCCACTGTGTGCTTCGGAACGGACGGACGGCCTCGCTTGTGCGATGCTCGGGAGCGGGGCTCGATGGGATGTCGCCTTGAGTCTAGCACTGGTGGGTGTCGGGTCTAGACGAACCC
Organism: Tillus elongatus; assembly: GCA_964006375.1. NCBI lineage: Eukaryota > Metazoa > Arthropoda > Insecta > Coleoptera > Cleridae > Tillus > Tillus elongatus. Next base: position 135,253,247 of record OZ023262.1, read on the forward strand.
GGAGGAGAGCTGAGCTCTTTAGGGGTGGAATAAAATGAAACACTGGCGGGGGTCTGGTGCAGGTGAGGCTGGGGGGAGGCAGACATCTCTGGGGAGTGATATGCACCCGGAGTTTGGCGCCTCCACTGTGGCCTCAGAGACTGACAATTGGCCTCGCTTGGTTGTTACTCGGGAGCGGGGTTCCAGATGATACTGCCCTGGATTGAGCCCTGGCGGGTGTCGTGTGTCCAGACGTCCCGGGGGCTCTGATCTCTGATGAGTGGTAAACACCCGGAGTTTGGAGCCCATACTTTGTGCTACGAAACGGACGGACGGCCTCGTTGGGGTGATGCTCGGGAGCGGGACTCGATGGGATGTTGCCTTGAGTCTTAACACTGTTAGGTGTCAGGTTTGGAAGAACCTGAGGGGATCTGAGATCTCTAGGGGTGGATTACAACTGGATATTAGATGCTGCTCGAGAGCGGGACTTCATGATGCCGCCTAGAGGCAAAAACTGACGGATGTCGGGTCCAGACGAACTCGGAGAGAGGTTATCTCTCTATGAGCTTCGAAACGGGCAAGCGACTTTACTCAGATGGCAGTACACCTGCCAAACAAACTCCCACCTTCAAGAAAAGATCGACTCCCTCAGGTAGCTGGAATTGATGGGTGAAATCTAATTAATTAGACGTGAGCCACAATAGACCTAAGGTCGCGGTGGAGGGACTGAAATAGCCCACTCACAATGAATTCTAATCCAACCGATAACACAAAAAGTTATTAACCGATTTTGATGAAACTCGGCAAGAATCTTTCTTTGATTAATATCTTGGATGCGTTGGTTAGCCAGCCCCATCAGACCAGTTTTGTAAAAAAAAAACTTGACTTTTCAGAAAAAAATTGTATATAAAAAAATAACAAAGTTATTTCGATGAAATATAGCCAATATGTTGCCCTCGTAAATACCTTACTTCGTACTAAAATTCAACTTACTAGGTTTATAGAGAATTGAGTTATACAAATTTGAAGCATTTAATGAAAATTCGCTACCATAACGCACTTTCTGCCTCGCAAATTTTCTTAATCTAAAATTAGCGTGTTTCTGTTTTTCTATAAATATGCAGAATAATTTATTATTGAGATACTGAATTTATTTCATTTGGCTTTTCCACACTGTATAAAAAACAATGATAAACCTTGTATCACTTTTTGTTTTGACAGCACCAAACTTCTTTCAGTTAATATAGGAATGAATTAACGTTCGACGATATTATGATAAACGGTGGGGTGAGAATTGATCCTACCAATTTTTAAATCCTGAACAAACACAACAGCGCACTTACTTCCAAACTGTGAGGGTGTTTGCTTAGATGATTAAAAATCTCACCCGCAGGTCATGGGATGGTCTGTCCTAATAAATTTGATAGATAGATTTGATTCATTAGATTCCCTGTCTTGTAAGGCATATTTATTTATAACTTACCGTTTGAATGCTGTGAGTAGTCAGAATCTGGCACATATTGTTCACTATCATCTGTTTCACAACTGTTGCCTGTAAAAGAAATTTTCGCAGTTAAAAAATCATACGAAATCTCACGTTCTTTTTTATTGTGTTAATGTTTTCGCATGTATATTTAATTCACAGTTATTAGTTAATATTATTTAAAACACTGTTTCATGTTTTTTAATTGTTGTTGCCCTTACTTGGTGAAACCGTTCTATACTAAATACAGCCGTTGAGACTATTACTTTAGCTTCACAAATTGTTCAGAGAACAGTAAAGGTTGGCAGAAGTGCCGTAATAGGCGTAGAAACAATTCTTAAAAACACTAAAATAATAAGTAAAATTAGTTTAGTATAATTCTTTACACTAAGGAATGTAAATATTGCAAATAATTAGAGGTCAGAATTGTAACGATTGGCATTGAAAATATTACATTTAGTATGTAAACAGTAAACAAAGTAAATTCGCAACGTACAAGGTACGCAGGAATGCTGAAGTCTGCAAATTGGAAGGTCGCAAACTAATTAGGAAACTATAAGTAGTATTGTTGGTAAACATGAAAGGAAATGTCAAAATAAGATCAGTTAAATAAGTTCTTACAATGTTAGACTAGTGAATGAAGTTCTTACGATGTAGACAGTTAATTTAGATTGCTTAAGATGTAAAGACGCGACACTTGTGATTTAATTATGTAAACATAAAACACTGTTCAATTAATATTCACTATGTAAACAGTCCACGTTGTTTAAATTCATTCAGTTTGTTAATAGTATTATTGTTAAGTTTTTGTAAGTTATTACATTTATAATTAAACCCTTACCGATGTCTACATACGCCTAGTTCGACGAGTTTATTCCTCAAATTATCCTCCGCTCCCTAAACACAAATTTTAGTTTTCTGATCTGTAACCGGTTTCTCTGCTTAACAACATCACCAGATAGAAGAAAATTTATTTAAACTATACGAACCCATGACAACTACAAATAAAAATCCGTTGCTACTTTACGATGTTTTGATCAAAAAATTCTTTAAAAATAAAAATAAAATAAAAATGGCGGATGAGGTCTTCACAATGTCTATGTGATGTATGTCAATATTTAACATACAAATGGAATCAACTTATAACAGTAATAACTGTAACAACAATTACAACAATAAAATAACTGAACAATAACAGTAATAAAGCAATTTCTATACAATGAAAATGACACACATCAACTCATTACCTTATCACAACTTTTTTGAAAAATAACTAGACGTATTTTGTGTTGATGTATTTAACTAAGAAGAAGAATTCAAAGAAAGAGATATTGGCTTCTGAATTCGGAATAGCTTCCACATCTATAAGGCAATACGAATAACTAAAAATATGTAAATTTTTAAGAATACAGTGTGTCCCAAACTGGATGGGAATGTATTGATATCTGCGTTATTATTAGAGATAAGAAGTCAGTTAAATTAGCAGTGTTTTGTAGAATTTCGTGCTCGTTCCAAATATGACTTGTATTTTGTCCTGGCTCATTTCGCTTTCGAGTTATTTTGCAAAAAACAAAATTTTTCGATTTATTTTTTATTCAATATCTAAGTAGGCGCTGGTCTGGCATGTCTAAGACGTGCATATTATCAGGAGACTTTTTACAAGTAATCTTTTCGTGCTATTTTCAACTTTGGGCTGTCATTTGTTTTTGAGCTACAGATATCAACGTTTGTTTTTATTATGGCAGCCATATTGGATTTTTTGCTCATGTGCTGGCCTCTTAAAAGAGTTTTCCAATGATGTACAACATGCTTGAGAAATCTTGTAATTGCACTGACAATTTTGAGAAAAACCGTTTTGAGGATAGTAGGCTATGAAATCCAATACCAGAAAACAAATGACAAAAAAAAGTGTTTAAAAAGCAGTAGGCCATGGAGTATAACAATAGAATTCAACTTTTAACATAATCTAAATTTAACGTAATGATTGACGATAAAAAATAGGAACTTTGAGCACAACAATGATTCGGCCCATTATTACAAATGATATTTTACATTATAGCATTATCCTAAAAAGGTGTTATAATTTAATTAAATAGGTGAAACTAGTAAATAACTAAATTTACTAACATAACTCATTAAAAATCAGATTAATGATTTACGAAGACGCCTTTGAAAATTGTTTGATTTTTAAACGTAAGTCAACTGAAAAAAAAAAACACAAGAAAGTTTGCTATGGATATAAAACACTATCGCGACAGTTAAGAATACTGTCATTCTTAATTCTCTGAACAATTTGAGGTGTATTTAACACGTGACTCAAAATTTTGTACTAAATAGTTTGTTTCCTGTTTATTTTAAGTATTATTCAACAATATGTTCAGTAACGAAGAATATTTTGATATGTTGGAATGTTATATTCGTTCTAACCGAAATACTGAGGCAGCTGTAAATTCATATCAAAATAACTACCCAGAAAGACGAAAACCAAACATTAAAATATTTCGCAGGATAGTGACCAATATAATGAACGACGGTAGCTTTCGCGCAAAGAAACTACCAATGCCTAGAAATGAAGAAATAAATAATGTCGTCTTACAGGTTTCAAACGAAAACCCTCCGCAATATGTTCGGTTTTATGGTGAACAACTTGACGTTCCAGAAAGTACGGTACACCGTGTATTAAAACAAAGTCATTACCATCCATACAAACCTACAACCGTACAAGGCTTAAATGTTGACGATTACCCTAAGCGACTTCAGTTCTGCAGATGGTATCAAGGACAATGTGAGCAAGATGAAAATTTTCATTTAAAAATAATATGGACTGATGAATCCAGATTTACAAATTGTAGTGTGTATAATCGCCATAATATGCATTATTGGGCAAATGGAAGTCTCCATCTAAAAGAAGAAAGACGATTGCAAGACAGATTTGATATTAATGTTTGGTGCGACTTATTAGGTAAAAAACTGTTATTTTTATTTGTAGATTAGAGAGTTAATTTAAAAAAAAATCAGGTAACTCCATTGTTGGTCCGTTCTTCTTGGAAAATAATTTAACTGGGGAAAGGTATCTTAATCTATCTTACAACAATTAGAAGAGTTCATGATAATTTAGACGAGATTTGGTACTAACAAGGTTGTCCATATCACAATGCTAGGATCGTCAAATAATTTTTATATCAAAATTTTAATAATCGTATCATTTGCAACAATGAGCCGGTTCATTGGTGTGCTTGAAGTCCTGATATAAGACCCATGTATTTTTATTTTTGGGATACTCTGAAGAATGATGTGTATAAAAATTCGATCCACCACAAAATATCAATGAATTACGAAACAGAATCACGGAAGCTATAAATCATATTAACCAAAACACCATCACCAGAGTTTGCAGGCATGTTTCATAAAGGTGTATAAAGTGCATTTAACAACAGAGTGGCGATATTGAACAATTGCCTATTTAATGTATTTTTAATTTTCTATTTTATTATTTGTTGCTTTCAGTTTCTAATTGTGATGTTTTGTGGAATTTAAGTTTCTATTTGTCATGGCCAGGTTTCGTTATTAAACTGTTTCATCTAATATTACCTAGTATTATTACCTAATTAAGTATTGTAAATTAAATCACAATATTTTTTTAACGTGAATCATTACGGAAAATTATGTTAAAAGTAGAAGTCTATTGTTAGACTCAATGGACTACTGATTTTTGAGCACTTTTTATTTTCATTTGTTTTCTGGTATTGGATTTCATAGCCTACTATCCTCAAAACGGTTTTTCTCAAAATTGTCAGAGCAATTACAAGATTTCTTAAGCATGTTGTACACCATTGGAAAGCTCTTTTCAGAGGCTACCACATGAGCAAAAAATCCAATATGGCTGCCATAATAAAAACAAACGTTGATACCGGTAGCTCAAAAACAAGTGACAATCCAAAGTTGAAAATAGCACGAAAAGATTACTCTGTAAAAAGTGTCATGATAATGTGCAAGTCTTAGATATGTCAGATCAACGCCTACTTAGATATTGAAGAAGAAAAAAATCGACAATTTTTTTTTTCAAAGAAACTCGAAAATAAAAAGAGTCAGGGCAAAATACAAGTCATATTTGGAACGAGCATGAAATTCAACAAAACATTGCTAATTTAATCGTCTCTCTATCTCTAATAATAACGGAGATAGCAATACATTCCGATCCAGTTTGGGACATACTGTATTAAATTTAAAATATAATAAACGCCAAATTAATCAAAATGAAATTGTCCAATCAATTTAGCATAAAATATCATAACAGGATTTAGTTTTTACCAAAGCTGGTAAAGGAAATATAACACTAGCTATAAATAGCGACGCATGCAACGTAAAAATTAATAATTGTATTACTGCAGAAAATTTCACAGAAATTAGGAGAGATCAAACAAATTCATTTGAGACAGAAGTAAAGAATGAACTTGAGAATACTTCTCTGTTGAGTCGAGTCAACAAGAGAATAAATATATATTTTATAAAAGTACACAATCACCAAATATGTATGGCTACCTAAAAATTCACAAACCAAAGATTCCAGTGATACCAGTAGTTAGCTATGTTAATATACCTAATCTTAAGATAGCAAGCAAGCTGGTTTCTCTTATTAAAGCATACAACTACATTCCAATATATTCAATTAAAAATTCTTATGAACAAACACAAAATTTAAATAACTTAATTATTCCTCCAAACAGTAAATAAGTTTCGTTTGATGTTTGTAGCATGTATTCTCAGATACTAGAAAAGTAAGTAGGTAAATGTCATAAATAGATCAGAAATAACGAACCCTTTTAACGAATGTATGAAACAAAACTATTTTAAATTTAATTATAAAATTTATATGCAAAATGAAGGGATAGTCCCTTGTTATTTTATTAGCCAATATATTTATGAAAAGATTGGAAAACCAATCAGAAGTTTCGTATAATATTTTTTGGTACAGATATGTAGATGATATTTCAGCAGGTTTTCAAGGTAGCCCTACATAATTAAACGAATTTTTCTATTTTGCAAATATCACGTTTACTTTAGAAGCTAATAGCTGTTTAAATGTTTTAAATGTAATCATTAGAAAGTTAGAAAATAATTCATTTGACTTTTCACTTTACAGGCAACCTACTTACACAGGCACAACCACACCATACGATTCATGTCACCCTTTTCCCCAAAAGAGCCTATCATTCAATGATACATCGTGCATTTTCAATACCTGTGTCCGAAATCAATTTTGAAAAAGAAATTTTAATAATTAAGCAAATAATATTTACTCATGGCGCCTCTGTTGAAATAATAAATAAAATGATAGAAAAGATTACAAATAGGCGTTTAATTTAATTTATCGATATATTAGAAACGCAAAAGACAACGAATATCCTTCGATGACTTACTTTGGCACATTTTCAGAAAAAAATTCAAAAATTTGTAAAACATGTACAAATACAAAGGTAGTTTTATATAATGCAACACGACGCGTCATTTACTATTTCACCCGAAAGAAAAATCATGCTTCTAGATAAAGACTGGAGTTTATAAAATAGTTTATACACACTGTACCACAATCTACATCGGCCTAACTTCTAGAAATTTTAATACCAGAACAAAGAACATATTTCTGCACTCAGAAATAACCATGCTGAAAAATCTACATTTGCAAATATATTATTGATACTCAACATATACCCTCAACCGTATACAGCCACTACATTTTTGTGATGACAAGCGCAAACTAGACTTTTTTGAAGCGTTAGAAGTAAGGAAGCACATACGATAATAGCTACCTTCTTATAAATGAGAAAACTGATTTAATGACCAAGTTGTTTTATTGTTGTCATTGTTGTTATAGTTATTACTGTAGTTTGATTCCATTTTTATGTTAAATATTGGCATACATCACATAGACATTTTGAAGACTTCATTTGTCATTTTTATTTTATTTTCATTTTTAATGATTTTTTTAAATCAAAACATTGTAACGTAGCAACAAATTTTTATTTGTAGTTGTCATGAATTCGTATAACTTAATTCAAGTTTTTTTCTGTCTGATGATGCTGTCAAACAGGAAATTCGGAGAATTAACATTTGTGGAGGCAGAGTAATAATCTCCACGTCTGTATTTCCTGTTTCGATGTATTTGGCCCGATGCTCCAGCACATTTTAACAAATGATATACCAGTACAAAGTAAAAAAGTCTGGACGCAGCAAGTGCGTTATGGTAGTGATTTTCATAAAAATGTTTTTTAATAGGAAATATGTCTGTTTTTTTTTAAGAAAGCAGGCATCAAATTTGGTTACCAGTATATTTTTTTAGTAGAAACAATGTGCCATGTTTCATCAAAATAACTTTGTTGTTTGAAAATGTACACAAATTTCCGAAAGTAAACTTAAAATGTTCCCGAAATAACTGATTTCTTGGTCAACCTTATAGGTTAATTGAAAATTGAGCAATTTTAATTTGAAGGATGTAATGAAAATTCGCTACCATAACGCGTCCCGAATTTATTTTCTTACAAACATGCATTATATTTCGATGGAAAATGCAAAAATGCAATAATATAAGGCGTGTTCGATGAAAAAAAAAAAAAAATTGTAACACCAACGACTTATGGGCCACCTGTGATTGTAGAAATATTTTTTTAAGATTTAGCTCAAGACACCCTATAATTAATGTATACAATTTTTTTCGTATCTTGTATAATAACGGATATATTGAGCTTTATTGATTTTTACGAAAATTTGACAAAAATTATATACGATTTAACGATAAACTCTATAGCTAAGACTACTGCCAAAACATCAGAGAAAGGGTCTATTTGAAATGAATTTTTTGGAATCATTTTAGTAAAATGAAGATCAATGACGGTTGAAGCTAAGACTTCAAGGTTTGTAAAACATTCTTCTTGAGACATTTTCTTTCCATAGGCCATATTAGTTTCAAGTTCTTTGCCTAAATGTTGCCAATGTTGACGTTTTAAATCGCGACTTTGACGTTTTGAGGAAAACCCCAATTTATTTTTTCTAAATGCCTCTACCTTTTTGTCTTTTAACGTAGAGAGGTAAATTTTGGTTACCAATTTACCTATAATGATATAAATCCGGGTACCAAATTTGATTGCCATTACCTTGTTATTTCCGGAGATATAAATATATTTCGAAATAAAATAAAAAATTTGCCAAGAAAACCTGAGCCGATTTTCCTGGCTAACGAACTTATCCAAGTCATTTGGAAAAGGAAGGTATTAACCAAATTTAATCAAAATCGGCACATTATTTTTTGAGTTATCAGTGTGGTTAATAACATTTATAGGGAAATTAGCAGATTAGCTTATTGTTCGTTTTTTGAAAAAAAAAAGTTTTAGAAACATGCTTAGAGGAACCCCTTTATGCATTAACCATCGGACAGATGCTGTGATCTCAACTCCACAATACAGTTAAGAGACCTAAAGCCAATTTGAGGTTCTGTGCCGGGTAATAAACATACTAGAACGGAGCTAAAAATGCAAACTGTAAAAAACTCACCTTACAGAAGGCCATAGAAAGGATAAACTCCTTACCAACACCGTTTCTTCATAAAAAAAACTTCCACTTTTCCCAATTGAAATAAAAACGATAAATAATAAGGAAATCTGATTACTAGAATTAAATAAATAACTGAAAGGTTAATAAAATAAAGAACAATGAATATTGTAGCTGAAACTTAAGGCTTCTTAACTTCTTACGACATTTATACTGTATAGAGGTATTCATTTAGGTACTCTATCTAGAACATTTCAATTTTGACATTTCGAATCGCGACTTTTTTGTCGTTTTAAAAATAAAAACTTAAAAGCTTATAACTTTTTTTCGTTTTAACGTAGAGATTTAAATTTTGGTGCATAGTTTTCTTTTTATAATATAAACCCTCGCACCCAATATGGTTGCTCTAATTTTGTTATTTCCGGAGATATAAAAATTTTCCGAAAGAAAACGCAAAATTTTCCGGGAAAAACTAGTCCGATTTTCCTGGATAACGAACCTATCTGGGCCACTTCCGCAAGGAAGGTACTCACCAAGTTTTATTAAAATCGGTTCATTATTTTTTTAGTTATCGGTGTGACACACACACACACACACACACACACACACACACACACACACACACATATATATATATATATATATATATATATATATATATATATATATATATATATATATATATATATATATATATATATATATATAAAGTCTGAAACCGACCTCGGATTTGGGTTCCAGATGTCCTAAATAGTGCTCATTTGAAGAAATGTTTTCAAAATTCAAAAGTCGGGGTCTCCTCATTAGTGAATTTTTTTAAAGAAAATTCACTAATATATGATCATAAAATTATAAATGCTTTAAAATTTGAAAATCATGCAAACTAGTTTATCAGAAAAGAATCTCAAAATCTGGTACTTTACTAATGCCATTGGGGGGACACTCTGCTAAAATATTTTTAGACTAATGGTATTTCCGGTTGTATCGGAAATAGATGTCAACTTCCTTATTTTAAATTGGACACCCGGCATATTATGACATTTTGAGATTCTGCGTAAAATTCTAAATACTTTTATATTAGTCCTCTTCTTCTTGAGATATTAGAACTTTTATGTCAAAATTGACGTTTCAGACCAGAACGTATTGATATTTTTCAATGATACACGCGACATAATTATTTACTTTGGATTGCTTTCCTTGTAGATGAGGACGTAGCCTAGCAGCCTTTGAATAAAATTATTGAATTTATTGATTGAACAGGGTGTTCGAAAAAGAAGTACAAAAATTAACGTGCCAAAACTGCCTAAACTTAAGTTTTTAAAATGAAGGTCCCTATTTTCATTATTTAAGCTTATTCCGCATTAAAAACCAGGAAAGTTTTTCGTGAAACGAAAAATTCACTAATGGCGAGATTTGATCACACCGATAACTCAAAAAACAAAGGGCCGATTTGGTGAAATCTGGCAGGTACCTTCCTTTTGTAAGTGGCTTGGACAAGTTCGTTATCCAGGAAAAGTGGACTAGTTTTTCGGGAAAATTTTTTGGTTTTCCTTCGGAAATTTTTTGTATCTCCGAAAATAACAAAGCTATCACAACCAAATTTGGTGTATACGTTTCTACTATCAAACTTACCATACATGCAAAGTCGCGATTTGAAACGTCAAAATTTGCAGTTTTCAGACAAATAAGCTGAAACAAATACGGATTGTGCAGAAGAAATGTCATAATAGGTGTGTTTTACAAAGCCTTAAGTTTCAGCTCCAACCATTCTTGTACTTCTTTTCCTAAAATATTATCGAAAAATTTATTTTAAATAGACCTTCTTTCTGATGCTTTGGCAGTAGTTTCAGCTAGAGTTTATGATTTAATAGTCTATATTTTAGCAAATTTTCGTAGACTTATGAATTTTGGAAAGACTTCTTCAAATGAGCGCGAACTAGAACCTCTAAAACCCATATACCCTGCAAGTTTCAGTTTTTGTCTATTTAAACATATACAGGGTGAGGTATTTCTACGGTAAAACTCAATATTTTTGTTTATATACAATATGCGACCAAAAATTGTATGCGTTAATTACAGGGTGTCTTGAGCTGCATCTTATGAAATTATTTTGATAATCACAGGGTGGCCCTTAAGTCGTTGGCGATACACACTTTCTTTTTTAACAGAACACCCCTTATGTTATTGCATGTTTCCATTTTCCATTGAATTATAATGCATGTCTGTAAGGAAAAAAATTGATATCGTTCATCGTTTTTGAGTTACTTCAATTGTTTTGGAACTTTTTACGTTTTTGGCAGATTGCACAAACAGATATCACAATTTGTAAAAAGGCGTTTGTGCCAATAGAGAGCTGATCCCTATGGAAATGACGCATTCAGAGAGCTTTTTGTTTGTATTACTCGTCGAAAAAATCGAGCTGCCGTATACAGGCACTCTCAAATCACTAGTTTCAGTCACTGCTGAACTTGAAAAGTTTTCGCAGAATTGTTTTTATTATTTCGGTAGAAATCATTTTTTGTAACATTTTTGTGAAATTTTCGTAGTTAATAATGAATGTTTAGTAAGTTATTGTAAATAAAAGTTGCTGAATTTTTGTGAAAAATATAATATAGTGTAACACCACTGAAGGCAATCTCGTCCAAAAAAAAAAATGATGAATTTTTGTAAAAGACACTTTTGCAAAATTTCATAATAATTTGATTGTCTACTTGGGTCATAAAGCTGTTTGTCAATAATTATATCTTGGCAGGTATGTAAATAGCTTGAAGAGGTTCGTTAGCCAGGAAAATCGGACCAGTTTTTTCTGGAACTTTTTAAGTTTAATTTCGAAAAATGTTTGTACTTTCTGAAACAACAAAGTTATTTTAATGAAACGTGGTATATTGTTACTATTATATATGTTATACTGCCAAGCAAATGTCGTTTTAGAAACAATACATATTTGACATTAAAAACATTTGACGAAAATTTGCTACCATAACCCACTTGCTGCGTCCAGACTTTTTATTATGTATTCACAGTGCTATTTTTAGATTAAGTAAATCATTGTATATGCTTCTAAAATTATAAACTAAAGAATAACAACGTGTTTCGCTTATTTATTATGATTTGACAGTTCTGTTTTGAGGTTAAATAGTAAATGATTCTATAATAATATGCTAAGATTAGAGATCAAAAAATAAGAATAATAACGTTAATATTTTAAATTTAAATTAATTAACGAATATTAACATATTGGTTGATAATTTTTTTAAGTAGGTAGGTAAATTATTTGAATAATGAATTGAATTCTTGGATTTTATGAATTTAGAAGTAGGAACATTTTGTTTGTTTACTTGCTCTGTTAAACCATTAAAATGAATCGCAGAAGAAATCAGGGTTTAGTTCACCACAATGGATTCTTATAGATTAGTCAAAGTAACCATTTCAGCAGATATTTTTTATTGTTAATATGAGTAAATTTTTATCAAGAAAATTCACTAATGGATCTGAGGTTCGATTCGGTTGACTAAAAGGAAATCAACCAGGCGATCAACAAGGAAAAATGCCTGACACCTTCATAATTTGGCAGATACATTCTTGTTCTAAACACGAATTAAATTTTCTTTTGGAAAGCATTTGTAACTTTAATGCATTTTGTAAAATAAGTATCTTTTAAAGAGACTAACAGTAAGTACCTAGACTCACCAAATTTTAATCTTTTAGCGTCATAGAAAATTGATTTATGAGCATTTGAAGTTTTTTTTCAAAAGGAGCTAGAACACAAGATATGAATACGTTTTATGATAATAGAGAGTGGGAGAGATAGAGAGAGATTCTTCAAATGAGTGTGTATAGGACCTCTAAATCCGATCTTCGACGTCTGTTTAAATGAAACGTATTACTTTTAATAATATGCCATACTAATAGTATATAATTCTTATGAAAATTCACTATTATAACGCACTTGCTGCTTCCCGAAAATTTTTATATATGTATATACGTCCTCAGTTCACGATGCCCATGATTATTCGCAAACATAGGGGAAGCCGGGGTAAAGAGGACCAGCGGGGCAATGAGTTCTATGCTTGACAGAAATATTATGCGTTTGTCAAAACGAATGTGTGTGTTATGGTGATTTAAGCGAATTTAAGGTAGGTTCTTCTAATATTTTGTTATATTATGGTGTACAATTTCAGAAAATTGCTGTATACTAATGAATTGCTCTTTTCACATGTGAAACATTATTCATTCAGCTGTATTTACATATGGATAAGCTGTTGTTTTGAGAAGTGAAAAGTGTGGTTATAATTAGTTTTGAAGTATGCATACACTCGGGGTAAATAGGACCAAGCGTTACGGGGCATGGGGGGACCTTTGTCCTATATGCCCCTTGCCGTTATTAAACCAGAATATTTGTGGTTACTTATGCTTACATTTATTGTTTTAGATGAGGAACTATAAAAGGAAGAGACCGATGCCATTATGGGGAGAAACCGAATCTGCAGCTGCAGTTACTGCTGTGCAGAGCGGCATGAGTTTAAGGTCGGCTTCGATAAAGTATAATATTCCTAAAACTTGCCTAATAAGACGGTTGAAGTTAGTTAGATCAAATGCAGATATTGCTGTTATGGGTCCTTCTCCGAGGAGTTTCAAACCAGTTTTTACGACCCGAGATGAAAATTTGTTAGTGGAACATCTTTTGGATATGCAAAAGAGGTTTTATGGATAAACACCACTTGACGTTCGGCGAATTGCTTTTGAAGTGGCAACCAACTTAGGAATTTCACATCCATTCAACAAGGATAATAAATTGGCTGGACAAGATTGGTTAGCTGGATTCCTACAGAGACATCAAGAACTTTTCATTCGAAAACCAGAATCTACAAGCTTAAGCAGAGCCAGTGGTTTTAAGAGAACTGTAGTAGATCAACTTTTCGATCTACTTGAAGAAGTTATGAAAAAATCAATTTTACGCCAAATAATATCTATAATTTTGATGAAGCCGGCATAAGTACAGTGCAAAAGCCTTGCAGGATATTAGCAAAAAAAGGTCAGAAACAAATTGGGCAGATTGTTAGTGGCGACAGGGGATCAAATATCACAGTTGGTTGTGCAGTCTCTGCTGCAGGAAATTATATACCTCCTTTCTTTTTGTTGCCCAGGAAGAGAATGTCACCCCTATTGCTCAAATGGACAAGTTCAAGTGCTGCAGGGTATGCCAATGGGTCCGGATGGATGGATTGTGAGCATTTCCTACTTTATTTGGACCATTTCATAAAGTACACCAAGCCTTCTGAACAGAATCCCGTTCTACTAATTTTTGATAGTCACATCGGCCATAGAGAACTGAATGGAGTCAATAAAGCTAGAGCGAATCATATCACACTTCTTACATTACCTCCTCATGGCAGCCATCGCATGCAGCCCCTTGATTTATGTTTTTTTGGTCCCCTGAAGAAGCAGTATTCCCGTGCATGTGATTTTTACATGAGCTCTCATCCCGGTGTTTCCATAACTTTGTATGAAACTGCTGAACTTCTTTGCAAGGCATTCCAGAAGGTGGCTACCGTTGAAAAGGGAATCAAAGGTTTTGAGATAAGTGGGATTCATCCATACAATCGAGATATATTTGACGAAACAGATTTTATGCATTCAGAAGTTTTCAATAACACACTCGAACGTAAACCTGTCCATACACAAAATGCCATTCCTACTTGTCAAGAGGAAATAGCAATCACTGTGGAAATTGATAATTCTCATATTGAACATCTGAAAGGAGATATTCACTGTTCCTCTTACCCAAGTTGTTCTTTCGCAAATGTCTTACTGAGATGTTCTCTAAGACCCTCAAAACTTGAAAAAAAAGAAGACCAACACCAGATGAAGAAAATAATCCTCCAAAATTCTAACTAGCACACCTGTGAAAGAGGATTTGGAGAGAGAAGTAATAAAGTAAAGATTATAGTATCACGTACGGAACTGAAAGCCATAAAAGAAGAAACAGAGACAAACGTCGAGAAAGGTAACCTCAATTCTGTGGTGAAGAAAAAGAAACTTAAGAGGATGCCAGTTGAGAGAAATGACAGTGACACAGATCTCGAACAGCTGGAAACTGAACAAGCAAAACAAAAGACAAGAACTAAGAACAACACAGATGATGTCTGGCGAAGTCTATGGTGACAGTAGAGAAGGGGAGGGGTGGATTAGATGTCAGGGATGGGCTCATGATGGATATGCAGGCGTAGAGGAAAATGATGACGAATTTATATGCGGCCTATGCTTAGAGTAAAGAGCGGTACCTTTTGCCCCGAAGTATGGGGCATATAGAATCGGGAACACTATTTTTCATTTTGTTAAAAAAAAATTGAACAAATATTTTTTTTTGTATTCCATGTTTCGATTGATGGAGGCAAATAAATGTTGTGTAACCATATGTAGTTGTTTTACTTAAGTGCTTATAATTAAAGAAAATATTTGGCTAAATCTCTTAAAGGGTCCCCTTTGCCCCGGCCTCCCCTACCTACTGTTTGGTGAAACTGTTCTATACAAAATACATATGTAAAAAATAATTATGTGTTTACAAGTGTTTGTTCTCTTCTCTGTAACCTGTTTCGCGGCTTGATGATGCTGTCAAACAGTGAATCCGGTTACAGACAAGAGAACAAATACTTGTGAAGCCATAGAAGTAGTCAGTACATCTAAATTTAGTATGGAACCGCTCCACCAAGAAGGGCAACAACAATTAATACATAAAAACATACTATTTGTAACCGCCACTGACTTTTTAACGCCCACGCAAAGGTATAGAAATTATTTAACTAGGCACCTAAAAGTCAAACAGGTTTTCCATAAAATTTAAAATGCTCCATTCTCTGACGGCAGAGATCCATTTTCATCTTTAAATATGTATTAGTGTAACAACAGGTGAAAGCTTTGTTGGTAACTTATAACGGACAATTCCTCGGCATCCCTCTCCATACCTCTGGTACGAATAAAAGCGAGATGGATGTTGTGTAACTTGTCCCCTCTGAGGGAGTTCATACAGTGCAGAGGGTTAAATGTTCGCATTTAGTACATTAATTATGGATACATTGGTATTACTTACCTTCTTGATGCCAGGGCTCTCTCCAATCCACTGGGAACGGGCCTAAAACAGACCAGATTTCAGATTACAGCCTGTTTGTTGTCTAGACGCATATTTTATTCAGCGTGGATGGTAATTATGAGTCCACTGTGAAATAGGGTACTGAGGGAGATTAAAAATTATGTAAAAAAATTAGAGCTCCAGAATGTATAAAATAATCTCACTGTAAGTGCAGGACTGATATTTACGTAGTAAAATCTCTGGCTTAAATTAATTATTGACACACTACATTCCCAAATGCTGAGACTTCGTCGTTGGGTAAATAATTTATAATCACCTGTTAGTTATGGTTACATTACATTAAATTTCAAATTTCTCTCTCTTAAAATAATTTAAATGTTTTACATTTTGCTTTTGTGAATTATGAAAATTCTTTTATATTGTAGGTATGTATAGGTGAATACTTTGGCGTAGACATCACTTGGGAAATGAATTTCAGGAATAAGACATTTAACCGGGTTGAAATGTTTGAAAACTTAATTTCATCGTAGTTTTTCTTGTAATTGGTAGACACCCACACAAACGATGTCCGCTGGAAATCCATTGGGTGTCTATGAAATCAACATATATCAATGAATATCCTGGACATCAGATAGATATCCATTAGATATCTATAAAATATATGAAGCAAATGTAGCAGTGGTATCAAACAGATATCCCCTCAATGTCTAATAGACATCCACCTGAGAGCCAAGATTTGTTTATACATTTATGCTAGAGATATCTGTTATAGAGTAATTTGAGAGAAACATTAATTATACATTAACTTTTTAACTTTGAATTATTTACGCGTTAAATTTAATTGCTTTTACTAATATTAATAGTGCTGAAAATTGAATCATAACTTCCCCATGGCTGTGGTAATCTACTCTCCTCATATAGACGTTCATATGAAAGGAATTTAGGGTCCATGACTTGACTACAAAGTAAATATTCAGATTCCGGTACCCATAGACTTCTCAAACGTTATTTACTCGATTTTTAAGGAAAAATGTCAATGTTTACCAAATCACCTCTACGTCATCCCCTACCCCCTGGAGCGATGATACCTAAAAACAATTCAAAGCGTGTCTTTGTCGGGTGCTAACCGTGTACCAAATTTGAAAATGATATCTAAATTTGTTCGAAAGTGATTGCGCCCACTAATAGGCAGACACATAGGCCGACATACCGACCGACCGACAGACAACAAATTTCGTTCCAGAATCAAGTTTTCTAAATGTTTCAAAACCTTTTACGTTCTTTTAGCAAAAAAAATTCGAAATTTCTGTCACCGATATTCCAACCCCAGATATTCAACCCCTAATTTAATTTCAGCACAGGATACCCGATGATTAATAATATTGAAAGTTTTCAAATAAACGTTATATTACTCGAGTTTAACGAAATAATGTCAATTTTCACCAAATCATCCCTCATTCATCCCCTACCCTCTAAAGCGATTTTATCCAAAAACAATCCGAACCGTTCTTTTGTCGGGTGCCATTTGTATACCAAATTTTAAGACGATATCTCAATTCGTTCTACAGTTATCGTGGCTACAAACAGACAGACATACAGACAGACAGACCGACGGACACAAAAAATGTTCGTTCCAAAATCATGTTTTGACACTCTTTACAATGTTTAAGCGAAAAAATTTTTTTTTTATTTTTTTTTTCGCCGATGCCATACTTCACACGTATCAAACGTATTGACGAAGTGGAAGTAATATATCATATTATCATATTAATATTATGGTGTCAGAAAAGTTAGAAGTGGAACGGGGGCATGAAATGATAATTGACGTTTTGACGATTGACAGTCTGAAGGTGTTTATTTATGTCTAACGTTATTAAAATTTGCATAGAGAAGTTATTGGGATTGAAAATTGGAGCAGTCTGTTTTTGTACTTTGTAAATTATTAGCGATCAATTCGCTAATAGGGAGGTCACTTTGCAAATATATATATATATATATATATATATATATATATATATATATATATATATATATATATATATATATATATATATATATATATATATAGCAGACCTGTGTTTTGGGTTCAAGGGACCCAAATTGGCGCCATCTGAAGACATTTTTTCAAAAGCTTTGCAAAGTGACCTCACTATTAGCGAATTTATCGCTAATAATTTACAAAGTATAAAAACAGACTGCTCCAGTTTTCAATCCCAATAACTTTTCTATTCAATAAATACAATTTCAATAACATTAGACATAAATAAACACCTTATATATATATATATATATATATATATATATATATATATATATATATATATATATATATATATATATATATATATATATATATATATATATATATTGTCACAACGAACACTCTGAAATAACATTTCTGGAATAGACCAGAGGTGACAGGTGTAGAATAGTTTAGAATAGTGTGGAACGTCTAGAATCTCTATGGACAAGTATAAATTGACGAGCAGTGCACAGCATAAGTTAGTTCAGTATTGAATAAGGTGGTGTGAAAGTGATCATAGAGTATAAAGCGAGTTAACAGTAAGTGTTGGTATATAGGAAGCGATCATAGAAGGCGATAGTGGAATATAGTTCTATGGACATTTAATAATAGTAAGAAGAGATATATTTTAGTTGACACTGGTGTTGGAAAATAGTTGGTAATAATAAATTAGTAGTTTGGAAAGCTGTGTTTTGTTAATTAACAAATCCAGAACCCCGTAGAACGTAAAAACTGGTGTCAGAAGTGGGATTTTCAAGCTGCTAGTGGAAATATTTTCCAGAACGTGAAAACTTCTAGAATCTCTGGAAGCTCAGTGTCAGCAGTGATTCATAACTGGGTGTGTTCTGGAAACAGAATAAACTGTGTATCAGCTTTAAGTACGTCTATGCCTAAGACACGAAGCAGCTAAATTAGCACGAGAAGAAGCCAGAAAAAGAGATGAAGAAGCAAGAAAAAGAGACGAAGAAGCGAAAGAAGAAATGAGAAAAAGATATGAAGAGACCAAAGAAGAAATGAGAAAAAGAGATGAAGAGGTCAGAAGAAGAGACGAAGAAGCCAAAGAAGAAATGATAAAAAGAGATGAATAAGCCAGAAGAAAAGACGAAGAAGCTAAAGAAGAGGCCAGAAAAAGAGACGAAGAGATAAGAGAGGAACTGAGAAAAAGAGACGAAGAAGTCAAAGAAGAAACGAGAAAAAGAGATAAAGAGGCCCGAAAAGGAGACGAAGAAGCCCGAAGAAGAGATGAAGAAACAAAGAAAATTCTGCAAGAACAAGCCAGCAGAATTGAGAATATTACTTCGTGTGTGGACGAACGTATGAAGCAGGTAAAAGACGACATCTTCCAACAAGTAGAAAACAGAGTAAGGGGTATCATCGACGATGTACATGACAAGCTGACGAATATACAAGAGGAAGTTCAGCAGAAAATGCAAACACTAGAAGATAAGTATGATACCCTAGTCAAGGGAAATATGAGACACGAAGATAGCCACGTAAGAATTAAGGTTCCCACATTTGATGACTCAGTCCCATGGGGTATTTATTTACGTCAGTTCGAAGCCGCTGCTACAGCAAATGGCTGGGGCGAGAGAGAGAAAGCGTCTTCGCTGATTGTGGTTCTCAGAGGAGATGCCCTAGATGTGCTTCAAGGTATTCCCAGGGAAGAACCGCTGAGTTTTGACAGCATTAGGCATAAATTAGAAATGAGGTTTGGCGATCAGCATTTACAACAGTTGTACCGATTGCAGTTGAAACATCGTTGTCAGAAACCGGGCGAAAGTCTCCAACATCTCCACGCCGACGTTGTCAAACTGACGCGATCAGCCTACCCTATAGCCCCGATGGAGTTTTTAAACCAGCTGTCGGTGCAAAGCTTCATTGACGCCATCAGAGATACCGACACGCAGCAGGCGCTGAGGATGGCAAGACACAAAAACTTGAACGATGCTTTGGCACATGCCTTGGAGTTTGAAGCGGTAAAGCAAGCGTCGGAAAGTCATGTGAAAGTTCTCAGTCTCCAAGTCCAAGAAGAAAATAAAACAGAGTCATCCAAGATCATGCAGCTACTAGAGAAAATAGCAGAACAAATAAGGCCGGCGTCTCATGAACACCCAATAAGAGCTCACCGTGCAAATGCCTTGCGCTGCTGGAACTGCGGCAAGGTGGGACATATAAGGGGCGAACGTTGGGCTCTAAGATCACGCGCAAGGGACAAAGTGGTGCTAAGGCCGGTAACCATTTCTCAGGTTAGCGATTCTGGCAGCGCTCTTATCGTAGACGGATACGTAAGCGGTAATACGACCCAGATGGTCGTTGACACAGGCGCACCTAGGACGATTATTCGCCGCGACATGGTTCCAAGATGGCGGTTAAAAGAGCCAGACATAGTGTACAGAGTAAATGCAGCCGGTGGTGATCGGATCCAGGTATTTGGCGAAACTGAAGTCGAGCTGCAAATTGAGACATGGAAGGCAAAGCAGAGAGCCATAGTTGCTGCCATATCAGACCCAATTATAATTGGCTTGGACATACTTCAGGATCAGTGCGCTAAGCTTGATCTTGGCATTAACATACTGACTATCGACGGTGAAGAAATAATAATGGCGCCTGGCAGTAACCTGGTAGTGCGGAAAATCACCATAAGAAAAATAGCAAAGCCTGTCGTGAAAGTGCCATTCCAGTGAAGAGAGCTGTGAGAGGAAGAGACGTCCCAGTTACTCAGCCAGAAGCAAGTGGAGAAGAAAGTATGAGAGAAATACAAGACGAAGGGTGCAAAGACCACGTAAATGTGAAGCCAACCCAGAAAAAGGCCAGTAAGCACATTTGTTGGACCAGAGCCGATGTCGAAAGAAAGAATAGGGCCCGCCGAGATATTTGTGCAAGTAGAAACATCAGAACAACAGCAACTACACGGAAGAACCAGTACCACCTAAGAACTTTGCTTAAAGGAAGCCCCGACATATTGACGAGAAGGAAAACCATCCACTCTGCTGTCGGAATGCATATTCGAATAGAAAGAGACTGCATGAAGACCTGTTATGACGTGCCACCTAATTCAGCTGGTTTTAAAGAAGAAGATCGGGTGTGGTTCTACAATCCAGTACGACGCAAGGGACGGTCACCGAAACTACATAAATTATGGGAAGGTCTTTATAAGGTGGCCAAAAGGATCAATGACGTGGTCTATCGCATTCAGAGGAGCCCGAAGAGCAAGATGATGGTGGTCCATATGTACAGACTTACGCCGTACCAAGAAATGTCAGAACCGGGACGGTCGAATATAAAAGGGGGCAGTGTCACAACGAACACTCTGGAATGACATTTCTGGAATAGACCAGAGTTGACAGGTGTAGAATAGTTTAGAATAGTGTGGAACGTCTAGAATCTCTATAGACAAGTATAAATAGACGAGCGATGCACAGAATAAGTTAGTTCAGTATTGAATAAGGTGGTGTGAAAGTGATCATAGAGTATAAAGCGAGTTAACAGTAAGTGTTGGTATATAGGAAGCGATCATAGAAGGCGATAGTGGTATAGTTCTATGGACATTTAAAATAGTTGGTAATAATAAATTAGTAGTTTGTAAAGCTGTGTTTTGTTAGTCAACAAATCCAGAACACCGTAGAACGTAACAATATATATATATATATATATATATATATATATATATATATATATATATATATATATATATATATATGATTCTGGCACAAAATATTTTATTACAACTTTTTTCTTGTAACATAGAAATCTAAATTTTGGTGTATAGTTTACTTTTTATATCGTAAACCTACCTACCTAATTAGGTTCTGATAACTTTTTTATTTTTTGAGATAAAAATTATTTTCGATTGAAAACTTTTCCGGAAAACCTCGTCCGATTTTCCTAACTAACGAATTTATCCAAGCCATTTACAAAAGGAAGGTACACGCCAAATTTCATCAAAATCGGCCGCTTATTTTTTGAGTTATCTGTGTGATACATAAATAAATAAATAAATAAATATATATATATATATATATATATATATATATATATATATATATATATATATATATATATAATATATATATATATATATATATATATATATATATATATATATATATATATATATATATATATATATAACAGACCCCGGATATGGGTTTTAGGGGTCCTAGTTCGCGCTCATTTGCAATTTTTTATCAAAAATCGAGATCTCCCCATTTGTGATTTTTTCTACGTAAATTCACTAAAAGGCAATGGAAAGTGGAGATAAAGTTTCCTTCTTTCCAAAAGAAGTGGAAATAAAGTCTTAGGTCAATTTATAGATGAGCTCACGGAGAGTTTTTAGAAAGAAAAATTCAGAAATATGTCTGCGATGCATAAACCACAACAAAAATCGTGCAAACCACCCCCAAGAAATTTACGGTACCAGGACTAAATAGGGGTGCTTGGCGAGGAAGAAGATAAACAGAAAGTATAAACAAAAATATTTGACATATAAAAATAGTTTTAGTAGGCCGTGATTGAATGGCATAGGAAACAATTTTCAAAAGATCTGTAGACTTCATTCTCTATCTTCTGAGATTTTGTTAAAAAAATTCGCATTATAAATACAAAAGTTACAGGGGTGTTTCCATATTAGGAGAGTAACACAAATAAACTTCTTTCAAATGTTTAATAATTCTTCTTTTTAAATGAAATTTGTTATACATACATATATATATATATATATATATATATATATATATATATATATATATATATATATATATATATATATGTATATGTATATATATATATATATATATATATATATATATATATATATATATATATATATATATATATATATATATTGGGGATGCCTAATTTACTGGCGTACTAATTTTCCTCCTAAAAATGTCCCTAACCCTTTTTCCCAATTTTTGACAAGAAAAACTGAATTAGTAGGGCTTGGTCAGGTGACATAGAGAAAAATTTTTACAGCATTTATACAGTTTTCCATCCTATATCTTTGGACCTTTTTCTCATCAAAATAGAATTATAAATACAAAAGTTACAGGGGTGTTTCCATTTTAAATGGGCCACATTGTTTATATATATATATATATATATATATATATATATATATATATATATATATATATATATATATATATATATATATATATATATATATATATAAATACATACATACATACATACATAAAATATCTATGAGTATCCATAAACTACCATGTACATATATTTAAGAAAGTCTGGACCCAGCAAGTGCGTTAAGGAAGTGAATTTTCATTTAAAAAAAATTAATAGCAAATATGTCTCTCTAATGCAAGCAGACATCAATCTGGTAACCGGTACAGCCTATATAGTAAAAACAATGTACCATATTTTATCAAAATTACTTATTGTTTGAAAATGTACAAAAAATTTCTGAAAATAAATTTACAATATTTCCAAAAAAACTGGTTTCCTAGCCAACAAACCTTAGGTTACTAGCAAATCGAGTTATTGAAATTTGAAGGATTTAATGAAAATTTGCTACCAAAACGCACTTACAGCGTTTCGATTTTTTTTCTTACAAACATGCATCATATTTCAATAAAAAATGTAAAAATGCAATAGTATCCGGGTGTTGGAAAAAAACAATTTTAGCGATCGCCAACGACTTATGGAACAGCCTGTGATTGTCAAAATATTTTTAGATGATGCAGCTTAAGACACCCTATAACTAACGTATACAATTTTTTCTCGTATCTTGTATAATAACAATTATATTAAGCTTTACCGTAGAAAAACGTCACCTTGTATATGCAAACAGATAAAAACTGAAAGTAAACCCGGATATGGATTCTAGGAAGCCTAGTTTGCGCTCATTTGAAAAATCTTTTTAAAAATAAAAAGTCACGGTCTCCTCATAAAAAAAATTTTTCTACGAAAATTAGCTACAAATTATAGACTGTTATTAAACCATAAACTTAACTAAATCTACAGCAAAAGCATCAAATTAACTAAACCTACAGACTAAGCATCAGAGAAAGGGTCTATTTGAAAAAAAAATTTCTGTAAATATTTTTAATAAAATGAAGGACAAGGATGGTTGAAGCTGAAACTTAAGGCTTTGCACAACACTCTTCTTGCAACATTTTCTTTTCATAATCCGCATCTGTTTCAGGTTCTTTGCCTAAATATTGTCAATTTTGACATTTCAAATCGCGACTTTGACATTTTGATGAAAACTGCAAATTTTTGTTCTTTAACTGCCCATAACTTTTTGTTTTTAAACTTACAGACCGAAATTTTGGTACATGGTTCACTCTTGATAATACAAGCACGCGTACCAAACATATAAAAATTGAAACTGACGCCGGATATCTGTTCTCGGGGGCTCATTTTTTTTAACTTTAAAAGTCGGGATCTCCACATTAGTTAATTTTTTAAAGAAAAATTCACTAAAACTGCCACCCATAGACATCTTATAAACTGTAAATAGATGTCCACTGGATATCCATGGTACATATCCATAACTCAACCCTCATCCAATTTGCGGACATCTGGATGTAAAATAGACATCCATAAGACATTCATAAGAGATCCATAGGTATCCACTAGATATCATGGATATCCAGAAAAACAACATCTATTAAGATATCTGTCTGCCATGTGGGCATACATTTCTTCTGAAAATTCCTAATGCAAATCCCCTAAGTCTTAGGAATAATCGACTACGATAAGCAAATAACTTACCTGTATGTGGCGATGTTTTATAGTGTTCTTGATGGGGTTGGTAACAAGATGCTGCTAAGGGTGAACCAAATAAACAGCCCTGAAAAAAAGTAATTTTAGGTCAGAAATAACAGTAACGCCAAGATTGATTAATCTAGACAAAAAATTATATGTGACACTTTTATAAAATTGTTTAAGATAAAACGTATCTTGGACGTACAAATAAAACCATCCAAGCTACTCACAAAGGACTGGTTCTTACAAAATTTAATCAAAACCGGCCCATTATGGAGTAAATCAACGATCGAATAAAGTAAGTTTGTTGTGTATGGGTAAATTTTTTAATAAAATGTATTTATTTTGAGTGAAGATTGAAACCTGGAATGAGTACTGATAAATACAATTTAAAGAATCCAATTAATCACAATACAATTTTCAGACATGACAAAGTTAGCGTCTTCATGGGGATGAATTTATATGTAAGTACCTCGGTGATTCAGGGGTAAGAACGTGTGCCTGTGAACTGAAGGGTACTGGTTTCGATCCCAGGGTACTCCATTCACTTTTTCAGTACAAACTGCAACATTAACATCAACCGAGGTTCTGGCATTGTATTTGAGCAAGTTGAATGTCTGCACGTTCCGCCCTTCGGAGGGGGCGTAAATCCGTCGGTCCCGTATCCATGCGATGTTGGGCACGTTAAATATCCCTACCCTCCTTGTAGAAAGGCAGGGGTTCGGCAAATTTTCCAGGATAGTGAGGTGAAATTGCTCCCTGGCGTCGGTGATTGGCCATAGTCGCGGAAATAGGCCGACGTTAAAGAAACAAAACACACAATTTATATGTATTATTTATCCCTCTGATGACGCTAACTTTGTTAGCGAAACGATTGTCAGGTCTGAAAACTGTATTGTGATGAATTGGTTTCTCCAAATTCAAATCGGTGGGTAAGGAGGCAGGGAGTGTTAAAATGGCTAGGACGATCACCCGATCTTACGCTATTAGAACTCTTCTTATGGGAATATCTGAAAAGTATGGTATACAAAATTAAACCACGCGATCTAACTCACTTAAGAAGAAGGATAATGATTGCGATTAGTTCGGTCACGCCTCTGATGTTGATTAACGCTAGAAGACATTTTTATTTGCGATTCGGATGCTGCCAAAACGTTCAAGGCATGCATTTTGAATATCCCCCATATTAAGATATATGTGTTTTTTATTTTTTTCTCATTATCAAGAATGAAACGCGATTAGTTATTAATTTTTTAGTGTGTTGTAGCGAAGATCCTCAATCAGATGAATTTCTTTTCTTTACTGTTAATTTTTGCAATAAATTTTAAAACCATAGCATTTGAGAATACAAGTTGAAGATATCTTTCAAATGATTTATTACAAGCCCCTACTTCTTATTTAAAAAATTGGTGGATGCAACTGCCATTCTAAGGGGGTAAAATGTAGGGGTGAAGTTTTTACGTTGCAGGTTGCCATTTTCCAATGTGAAATTGAGCGTTTTGGGATTTTTTAATAAATGTGCACGATAATTGAAATACAGAATTTGTTCAATTTGGCTGTTCCACACTGTATTGAAAATTGATGGTCTTGGAATTAACCAAAATTTTATCAAAAAAATCACATTTACAAGTATCATTTTGTTATTATGTAGTAAAAATGTAGTTCTTGCAAATTTAGTGGCCTGGTTTTGTACCCTTTTGTTTTTATATTTCCGCATAAATAAAAATCGAGAGAACTTAGCTCGGGAGATCTAGACGGCCAGAGAATTAAAAGACTATTTCGACCTATCCGCCTTCGTTAAAAGTTTTGACTTAGCCATTGTCTGACTATCGAGGCATTAAGAATTGGTGCTCCATCTAGCTGAAAATACATATTCATATGCACTTGTATTAGAAGTTCACGTAATGCATCCCAAAGTTTATTTTTTACAAACTCTAATGCTGGGTCAGGATTCAAATTATAATTGAAAAAAAAAGAGCCCTATTATTCTATTACCTTATATTCCACGCCACTCTTTACTTTTCTGAGAATACTTTCTGCAATTAATAACCCAGTGTTGATTCTCTGCAGACCAGTGGCGGCAATTTTGTGATACCACACCATTTATTGTAAAGTTAGCCTCGTCTATATACAGAATATTATTCAGAAAATTTCTGTATTTCAAATAGTTTCCTTATGTCCACAAGCAATATGCCAACCTTCTTCCATTGTCACCTTATTCTAACGTATGTAAAAACTTCAGTTTATATGGAATTTTCTTATGCCAATGAAAGCAACGTCAGATCTACGTGACAGATGAGTTTGAATTGCGTGATACTGTCCGAATAGAAATATTAATGTGGTCCCTATGCACAGAGTTACGCCATACCAAGAAATGTCAGAATTCGACCGGGACGATCGAATATGAGAGGGGGGCAGTGTCACATTTGTCTATGAGAATTAAGTTTATGGACTTTGTTACGTCTATGGTCGGTTGTACTGAGTTGGAAGCAACGAACACTCTGGAATGATATTTCTAGAAGGGACCAGAAGTGACAGGTGTAGAACAGTGTGGACGGTCTAGAATCTCTATGGACAGTATAAATTAGCCAGCGGTACACAGAGTAAGTTAGTTTACTATTGAGTTAGTGTGGTGTAGAATAAGTGATCATAGAGTATTAAGCGAGTCAGCAGTAAGGGTTTTTATTAACGAAGTTCAAAATAACTTTACGGGCTGTATACATTTGAACGGGTCTTGTTTTTGTTTAGTTACGTTTCCAGTATTATAGTACAGGCAATAGATGAGCCCGTTACTCTTGTCCATAATGCACTAAACTACATGAGTTTTTTGTTTTGATACATATGTTCAGAATGACGTACTGAATGTAAAAACACAAAATCCTTACAAATTAGGAGTGCGGAAGTGCCGCCATTTGAAGAAAAACCGTTTCGGCCTATATCTCCGTAACCGTGCACTATAGACCAAAAATGGTAATGACCTTTATTGTAGATAATTGCATTTTTCATATTTTTTATTTAATAATTTTTTTTGTATCACTCACCGTTTACAACTTATACGACGATTAGGAATCATTTATTGACTTTTTACCTATATCTTTGTTAATAAGTGTTTAAACAATAAAATGCTTATAATTTAACTTTTCAACCGACAAATTTCCTACAACTTTTTTATTTCCAATTAATAATTTCAAAGTTATAACGCGTTAAATGTTGCACTAATAAATAATTTGCCTTCTTACCTAAAATAAAGTCTGGACGCTGCAAGTGGTAGTGAATTTTCATTAAAATGTTTTTAATAGCAAATATGTGTGTTTTTTTAAAGCAAACAGGCATCAAATTTGGTTACCAGTATAACCTATATAGTAAAAATAATTTGCCATGTTTCATCAAAATAACTGTATTGTTTGAAAATGTACAAAAATTTCCAATAGTAAACTTACAGTGTTCCCGAAAAAACTCGTTTCTTGGTCAACTTTATAGGTTAATAGCAAATTGATCTATTCAAATAT
The DNA here is from genome assembly GCA_964006375.1 of Tillus elongatus. NCBI lineage: Eukaryota > Metazoa > Arthropoda > Insecta > Coleoptera > Cleridae > Tillus > Tillus elongatus. The sequence continues at coordinate 135,281,605 of OZ023262.1, forward strand.
GAAGAATTTGATCAAAATTCGCTATCATAACGCACTTGCTGCGTCCAGAATTTATTTTCTTACAAACATGCATTAAATTTCGATGGAAAATGCAAAACAGCAATAACACAAGGCGTGTTTGATTAAAAAAAAAAAAGAAAATTTGCATCACCAACAACTTATGGGCCAACCTGTGATTGTAGAAATATTTTTTTAAGATGCAGCTCAAGACACCCTATAATTAATGTATACAATTTTTTATATGTTGTATAATAACGAATGCCTTGAGCTTTATTGATTTTTTACGAAAATTCGACAACAATTATATACCATTAAACGGTAAACTCTATAGCTAAGTCTACTGCCAAGCATCAGAGAAAGGGTCTATTTGTAATGAATTTTCTGGAAACATTTTAGTAAAATGAAGGAAAATGACGGTTGAAACTAAGACTTCGGGGCTTGTAAAACATTCTTCTTGAAACATTTTCTTTCCATAGCCCGTATTATATTCAAGTTATTTGCCTAACTGTTGCCAATTTTGACGTTTTAAATCGCAACTTTGACGTTTTGAGGAAAAGCCCAATTTATTTTTCTTTACATGCCTATAACTTTTTGTCTTTTGACCTAGAGCTAAATTTTGGTAAGTAACTTACTTATAACTACATAAATCCGTGTACCAAATTTGGTGACAAGTGCTAGTCCAAGTCACAATTTTGATAGGTTTTTTCAAATAGAGTAATCAAAACTTATAAAGATGACATTGACTACTAAAATTTTGGCATACCAAATAGTTCATTTTGCTTCCTTAATAAATCTCGTTATCGTCAACAACCCCATTCTGTGCATTTACTTCCAATGGTCAAAAACCATTTAGTAATACTTTCTGCATTGATTCATTTTTTTTGTCCTTGTTATTTGAGAAAACCCAAATGCCAATTTAGAGAAAATTTTAAGTATACATTAACCGTTGGAGACCTTTCAGGTCAATTCGACAACCTTCTACAAGAAGGGTTTGTTTATATATATATATATATATATATATATATATATATATATATATATATATATATATATATATATATATATATATATATATATATGGCCAGATGTTGGATGACTCAGTTTTCATGCCCAGACGCGTTAATCATCTAGGCACATAATTTTTGAAATTAACGTGTTATAACTTTGAAAATATTGATTTGAGAAAAAAAAATCAGTAGAAGTTGTAGGAATTTTGTCAATTGAAAAGTTAAATTATAAACATTTTATTGTTTAAACAATTATTAACAATGATATAGGTAAAAAAGTCAATAAATGAATCCCAGTAGTCGTATACGTTGTAAACGGTGAGTGATACAAAAAAAAAAGTTTAATAAGAAAAATGAGAAATGTAACTATCTACAATAAAGGTCATTGTCATTTTTGGCCTAAAGTGCATGGTAACGGAGATATAGGCCAAAACGGCTTTTCTCAAGATGGCGGCACTTCCGCACTCCTAATTTGTAAGGATTTTGTGTTTTTACATTCAGTACGTCATTCTGAACATATGTATCAAAACAAAAAACTCCTGTAGTTTAATGCAGAAACAAATTCTCTATTGCCTGTATTATGATTTAAAACTTGGTTTACTTCAAAGACAGCTTCACGTGTTATAGGGCGACCAGGATGCCTTTTCGATTGTGAGAGTATAACGATCGACACCAGTTCGTGGAAATATGATTTAAACGCCGTCCCTATCAAATTATCAATGAGTATTTTGGTAGTATAGACTAGTGTGTGTTGTTTGACTTATATGGTATTGAAAACTGTTTGGAAATATTTTACTTCGTGGTAAAAACTGGCATGGTACAATTTATTGCTACGTTTCAGGCTCATATCTCTTGATGCTACCCTTAGTGGTATTCACATAACACAAAAGTTAAAATAAAACAAAAGAATAAAGCTCATAAAAATACGAAAAAAAAAAAGTCTAATGAACTGCATTTACAAAATTATAGAGCACTTAGGAAGGAAACGAAAATACTAATTGGTAATGATTATCGAAAGTTTGTAACTAGGACACAGATTAATTCATATTTTGGCCTTAGGGCATTTTGGCAATATGTAAATTGTAAGAGGCGGTCTGGAGGAATCCCGTCAAATGTGAAGGCGGTTGTTCAGCTGATCCGTTTATAATATGTAACATGTTTGCTAATTATTTTAAATCTGTATATGTAATATATGGATCATATAAATTTGATGTAACTGAACATAGAGATATATTTGAGAATAGTATTACACTTGAGCATATGTAGGTGAAGTGTGACACAGTGTTTGAGAAATTAGTTGAACTGAAATCCAAAACGAACTTCGGTAGTGGTGGCCTGTTGCAATATTTTCTGAGGTTGTGTAGTCCTTCTTTATCTTATGTTATTACTTACCTATATAAATTATATTTAGCGTCGGGCGTGTATCCGGAGCACTGGAAAATGCCTTCCAGTACTCCAATACATAAATCTGGCACAAGATCTTGTGTTGAGAACTATAGATGTGTTTCATATTACTGTCCGCTTATGAAGGTATTTGATTCAATAACTTCTGAGAACGTTTTTGACATATTTAAACATGGAATCAGTACCAAACAACATGGTTTCCTTGCAGTGCGGAGCACTCAGAATAAATTGCTTTTATATACTGAGTATACTAATCAAACTCTTGAAAAGAACCAGCAAGTGCATTCTATCTATACTGATTTTCAATAGGCGTTTGATCGTGTAGACTAATACCTGTTGATATAAAGATTGAAGGCTTATGGAGTGCTGGGTAGGGTGTTGACCTCTTGAAACATCGCTAAAAACTAGGTCCATATTGTAATGAAGTATTTTCGGAACAGCTGTAAATGCTAAAAGGCGTCTGTTTGAAAATAGATTTAACACAAATTATTTTTCAAGTAATATTTTTTGTAGGAAAGATATTTATTTATCTATAATATTTTTACCAGGTACGCACTTCTAATTGTCTTTTTATATTAAAAACATATCTGAACAAGACAACGATAAGGTATCTACCACCGATGAAAATTTTTATGTGTAGCCGGAAATCGATATAAGAACGGTTTGTGGCAGAAGAACTTTTTTCTTGGTGCAGTGTTGTTGAAATTTACGTCGATCTCCGTGGAGGGAATCCTAGTGTTAGTCGAAGTAAATTATTGAAGCCACGTTCCGTCCGTTTAGGCTCTGATCAGAATAAACTCATTCCGTTTGATTTTATCAGAATCAGCCCAGGTAAGAAACTTTTTTAGATCTCGAAATTTATATAGCGAATTTTCATATTTTTGGAATAGGGTATTTCTCAGTCGGTGTCGAGGCAGTGTCAGAATTAAGGTTTCTTTTGATTTTTATTTAACTTTAGTGTTATTAGCGTGGTATAAATTATTTGGAAAGTGATTGTGTATTTGACACAGACTTTTAAGTTAGATTTCACACGACCGTTCTATATTGGCCCTCGCTTGGAAGCTGTAGTAACACAAGCAGGCTTACGTCAAGTTAGTGAGTAACACAGTCATCTTCGCAGGCGTTGTCCCAGTCATTCCTATTTATTCTGGAGCCGCCTAGGGCCGAGGTACTTGGACCCTACGGTAAACGACTTCGACTATTTATTTCATTGACATTTTATGAAACGGTAGACTTATCGTCTGTATCTACGAGCCATAACCCACCGAGCATAGGACATTCATCGTCGCGGCTCTCGCGTAAAGCCACGTAATTTCACACGATATACCGACATTCTCCTTCCTGTAAAAGGAAAATATTATCAGGGCTTGGTAAACGCCCAGTTCTTATACCCTGGTAGGACATTTGTTTTGTTGGCCTGTCACCGTAGATATATTTCTCCGATATTAATATAGTGGATTAATTGTTCTAATCGTTGTAAATACTTATGAATTATAGTACATAAATACGTAATATATAATATATAACAAATATGCTTAGTCTGTATTACCCACGTAAACAAATCTGCTACATCAATACAGAAATCCAGATGGTCAGGATATTACCTAGGGAACGATTAAAGCCCGCAACCTCGGAGGAAATAAAGCAGCCTGTCATTCCAAAGGCTACCGGACCCTCTCCACAGAGCTATCCAGGCACTCTAATTACGCCAGTAGTCGGAGTATTGTAAAGAAGTCGCAGGTATCCTCGTAGGGAGTAAACCCTTTTAAAATATGACGCTCGAGACCGTTCTAATAAACCCGATAATCCGTTTCATTAAATAATTAAGGCTGCAAATAAAGGCCTCGTTACTATATAAGTTAAAACCATTTTTATATTAATCACTTCCGGAGTTCCACAGGGTGGTCATTTGTCTCCACTCCTTTTTGGTATTTTCATAAATGATTTGGTGTATGAACTTAAACACGCCAATTGTCATTTGTTCGCAGATGATCTAAAGCTTTACTGTGCCATTGAAAATGTCCATGATACCAACATCTTCATCACTATTGTTGAATTAGTGTAAGTTTGATAATGTATTATTAAACATTTCAAAGTTCAAATGTATTACCTTCTCTAAAACGATGTCTGGCATAGTTTACGAGGATTATCGGATCAGTAATCATAGTCTTGAAAGAGTTAATCATATAAAAGATCTGGGCATTGTTTTTGATATTAATTTAACGTTTAATAACCACATTGAAGACGTAATGAAAAGGACACTTAGAACATGTGGATATGTAAAGAGGCAGTGTAGAGATTTTACTGAGGTTAACTGCATCATTACAATATACAATGCTTTGGTGAGATCTGTTTTGGAGTACTATAGCATAGTCTGGAATCCTTTTTACAAGACATATATTGATCGACTTGAAAGAGTCCAAAAGTAATTATTTTATTATGTATAAGTTGAACATCAGTAAGATTTTGTATATATCTCAAATTAGTGGGATTTCAGTCACTTGATAGTCGACGGATACAGGCTCAGCAGAGGTCCGCACACAGACTATTTAATAATAGGATCGACTGTAATGAGTTACTACAGCTTTTCAATTGGTGAATTCCATACCAGCCAAGGAGAGCAAATTTTTTGCTTCATATGGGTGTGTGTGTATGCGGTGTATGTGTTCGGTGAGTTCTTGAGATATTGGTGCGAGGGTGGAGATGTGGGGCAAGGAGAATGGTTTGTGAATTGTTTGGGTTTGCTTTTTTGCATTTGAAGCGTTTGTTCGCCATGCATTTGTGTTTTTCTGTAAACAATCTGTGCGGTGGTTAAGTGGAATAGCAGAATATGCTAGACTTCCCCATAGGGTTGGTATGTATCATTTTTGATTGTAATGTTTCTTTTTGATAGTTTTCTTTTTCAATAAAGGCCTGTTATTATTATTATATCGGTTAGAATTCTACGGAGTATGATATAAATAATCCTATAGATATATAGCTAAAGCTCTTAATAAATTGCCTCTTTACTTAGACATATACAACAGTTCGTACAAAAGATTTATCAACGTCATTAGATCCCAAAATTGACTGCTTCTACACAATCCCAGTCAAGAAAACCATCAAGCATTTAACGACGCAAGAAACCGCTATGTCCGCATTCTTTCTGAGGCTAAAAACTCGTTTAATAACCACATCAAAAACAAAGTCCTCTTAAGCTCCAACGGCGGCAAACCCTTCTGGACTCTTGCTAAATCTATTGGGAATAATTTCTGCAAGAGCACGTTCCCACCTCTTGTCTCAGGGGATGAAATTGTCTCTACCGCCCTGGGCAAGGCTGAACTTTTTCCCTCGTTGTTCGCCGGCAATTCTACTCTCAACCCACCTCCAAATGTTCAACCACCAACAGTCCCCAATGTCGCGCATTAAATGACGGTTATCATTTTCAAAACTAGAAAGGTACGAAAGATGCTCTCTTCTCTTAATATCAGGAAAGCCCCTGGCCTTGACGAGATCCCAGCAATTGTTCTCAAAAAATGCGCACCAAAACTTGCTCATGTCCTGACTCGTCTGTTTCAGACATCTTACAATAGAGGCATATTCCCTAGTAACTGGAAAACTGCTCGAGTACAACCCGTCCCCAAGAAAGGATCGAAAGCGCTTCCTAGCAACTACAGGCCTATTTCTCTCCTTTCAGTCATCTCTAAAGTGATGGAAAAGTATATAAACACCGAATTACTAAAATTTCTTAAAAAATAGTCTAATCCACGACAGGCAGTATGGATTCCGTCAGCGCAGATCAACTGCCGACCTCCTTTCCTTTGTCGCCCATTCGTGGAACAAGTCTATGGAACTACACGGTGAATCCCAGATTGTCGCTCTGGACATATCCAAAGCATTCGACCAGGTCTGGCAGCAGCGCTGCTTAATAAACTACCGGCCTATGGCCTACCACCAAAACTCTGTACGTGGACAGCAAATTTCCTCTTCAACCGGATCATTTCTGTTGTCGTGGATGGCCATTCCTCTAAACTGTATCCAATTAATGCAGGAGTTCCTCAAGGTTCAGCTTTAGCCCCTACTTTGTTTCTTCTCCACATCAATGACCTCCTCTATAGCACATCCAACCCAGTTCACAGTTACGCGGACGACAGCACCCTCCACTCCAATATACAATATGCTAAGCCTGTCTCTTTAGCCCAACTAGATGAGGATCGCAGACTCATGGAGGGTTATATCTCTGTGGATCTCCAAAAAATATTAGACTGGGAAGTAGAAATCTTGTACAATTCAACCCCACCAAATCACAGTCTTGCTTTCTTTCTCATAAGAGATGCACCAGCCCTAGACCCATTACAATAAACAACCAAGTTATTCAAAGTAATGAGTCCTTTTTACTTGTTGGCATCTCTGTGGATCGAAATCTCAATTGGCACCAACATGTCACATCAATTGCAGAAGCGGCTGCTAAGAAATTAGGTTTCCTCTTCCGGGCTCGCAAATATATTTTTACCAGTTAATCTCTATACTTTATATACTTCACAAATAAGACCAAACCTCGAATACTGCTCCCACATCTGGGGTGCTGCTGCCGCTTCTACACTCGCTATCCTGGACTCCATTCAGAAGAGAGCTATACGTCTCATCGGTGACCCTACCCTTACCCAAAGGCTGCCATCACTTGCCCACCGACGTGCCGTTGGTGACCTCTCTCTCTTTTATAGATATCTGCACGGGCACTGCTCAGAGGAGCTTTCTTCCATAGTTCCTCCACCTGCTGCCCCCAACAGATCTACCAGGGGAACAGAGCGAATGCACCCTTTTACTGTCCAGGTCACCAGACATAGAACATCTTGTTATGCCCGCTCTTTTGTCCCGAGGACTTCCAAGTTGTGGAATTCCTTGCCGGCACATGTTTTTCCTTCTCCCCCGAACCTCCAAACCTCCAAGTCCAGAATTAACAAGTTGCCTCTTTCCTCCTTGTCGACACCCACGGTGCGATAGTATTTAGGCTGTAAGCCCTCGTGGTGTGTTGTTGAAATTAAAAAAAAGTATGTACTTGTTTGAAATGTCGAAGGTCATACCTTGTAAAAATATTTACATTTTGTAAACTGTACAATTGGACCTTGTCTGTAGTACATTGTGTGGAATAAATAAATAAAATTCACACGTAGCTTCTGTTGTTGAACGCACATGATCATGAAGTCTGACAATTTCCACTTTTTTGGCTGCAGTAAGTCTGTTGCAGCCATAATCAATAAAAATCACCACTATTACAAGACTGTGTTAGGAGTGTGAGAAATTATCAATGCTTCATATTACTAATAAATCATGACAATCTTGTGAGAATAAAATTTGATATAATAATTGTCTTGAATATTTTTGTTCATTTGGAAACCTTTACCTCTGTAAATTCGAAATATCGCTAATAAACAACTAAGCAGTTACAAGAAAACATGCAGTATAGTAATGATATATAGTTTGCCAAAGTCAACCCATAAACACACATTAGAACACAAGAGCTTACAGAAAGACCTTCATTTAATTATCTATGTCAACAGGGGCTCGTCTCGGCGGAGTGAAGTATTCGGTTACACATTTAGTGACCCCAACCAGAAATAAAATCTTTCTACATATAGAAGATTCACCCGAACTCTGGACATAATTCATTAACACACTAATTGACAAACACTCTAATGACTATAATCGATTAGTTACTTTCTATGTGTCGTTTTTGACAGAACAGCAGGTGAATTTCATAGAATTTTCAGAAACACAATACCTGATGGCTAAATATATATAGGAGGGGATTTATTGAAGTCACAACCAGGTCTCGAGCTGTCAGACCAATCAATATAATGAGTAGTGTGTTTAAAGAAAAAATGGTCTAATCGTGGGTTTTCGTAGTTTTATAAATATTTCTGCAATAAAGAAGAGAAGATAGTCAAACTATATGCAGTTTATCATAAAGTCATGGAACTGTGTGAATAAATTTGTTATTTTTAAACAACCTTTTTAGAAAATTGTCATGGAAACCATTAGCAGATCCGATCACAACTGAAACACTTTCAAAATATTTCAAAAATGAGAGCGAATTAGATCACCTAGAAACCATACCCTAGGCCAATTTGAATTTTGTTATATATATATATATATATATATATATATATATATATATATATATATATATATATATATATATATATATATATATATATATATATATATATATAGCCAGTGCGATGATAAAGTTTGGAACATAATTCAAAATGGGCACGTCAATTTTCGTTAATGTTCTTTAAAAAATTCACCAGTGGGAAGATCCAGACCTTTGAATTAAAAAAAATATATCTACAAATAAGCGCGAAATAGGCGCTCTAGAACACATGTTCGTGGTCAGTTTCAATTTATATATATATATATATATATATATATATATATATATATATATATATATATATATATATATATATATATATATATATATATATAAATATGTGTGTGTATCACACTCATAAGTCAAAAAAGAATGGGCCGATTTCAATCAAATATGTTATACTGGTAACCAAATTACAAAAAGACATGTTTGTCATTAAAAAAATGCAAAACAAAATTGTTTTCAGCTTTTCGTGAAAAATAGTTTGGAAATTTCCATGAAAATTTTTAGAATAATTATATCTCGATAGGTGGGTAAATAGCTTGAATAGGTTAGTTGGCCAGGAAAATCGGACCAGTTTTTTGCGGAACATTTTAAGTTTATTTTCGTAAAATTTTTGTAATTTTTCAAACAATAAAGTTATTTTGATGAAATATGGTACATTGTTTTTACTATATTAATTTGATGCATTAAAGAAATACATTATTGCTATTTAAACATGTTTATGAAAATTTACTGCCATATCCCACTTGCTGCGGCCAGACTTTTAGTGAATTTTCGTAGAAAAAATTCACTAATGGGGAGATCCCGACTTTTGAATTTTGAAAAAATTTCTTCAAATGAGCGCGATCTAGGACCCCTAGAACCCATATCCGGGGGCAGTTTCAATTTTTATATGTTTATATATATATATATATATATATATATATATATATATATATATATATATATATATATATATATATATATATATAAATAACGTCTAGTATCCGAGAATTGAGTTGGACAAAAGAGTTTATGAACACTTGTATATATATATATATATATATATATATATATATATATATATATATATATATATATATATATATATATATATATATATATATATAGTGTAATGACAAAGTTTAGAATATAATGCATTATTTTAAGTTTTTCAAGCGAAACGCTCGGGCAGGTCAATTTTATCTTTTCAACTGCCAACTTATGACGTAAAAATTACATTTATGAAAAATTGTTAAAGGGCCATCCTCAAATGACTAACTCACTTAGGAAGCAATTTTAGATTTACGTAATTTGGGTTAAATCGACACAAAATAACGTCTAGTATCCGATAATTGATTTTGACAAAAGAGTTTATGGACACTGTATATATATATATATATATATATATATATATATATATATATATATATATATATATATATATATATATATATATATATATATACAGTGTGATGACAAAGTTTAGAATATAATGCATTATTTTAAGTTTTTCAAGCAAAACGCTCGGACAGGTCAATTTTATCTTTTCAACTGCGAACTTATGACGTAAAAATTACATTTATGACGTCACCTATTACATCATAGTGACGTCATCATAAGTTGTTTTTAATGACAACCATATTTTTTTGCTGTTTTTCCATACACCTGCTTACTACTTAAATGATGATGAAAAAAGTGGTACCTTACATTACATTTTTTTTTAAATAGCACTGTTTTAATAAATGGACACGTAACGTAATGGAAAAAAATCTGGAACCAAGGAAAACAAACAAAATTTAGCGCAAATGTTCAAATTGTTCACCACCTACCATTTGGCATTGATCTATACGAGTGTAAACACTTTGTACACTGCGCTCAAAAATGTCAGGACTAATTTGCTCCACTTCGGCGCGAATTTTTTGCTGTGTCCGCTCTAACTAATTTGCGCTATTGAAAAAGATTCTTGATGAGAAATAACCCCACAGAAAAAAAAACCAATAGGGTAAAGTCTGGGCATCGCGATGCCCACTCAATTGCTCCTCGAAGTCCTATCCATTTTTCAGGAATGTGTCATCTAGACATTGACGGACGTCTACACCAAAGCGAAATATCTTGATGGAGCACATCTGCCTCCTGATTATTTAGAAAAATACTGCCAGGTCTGGCACTAAATTCAAGCACAAGATATTTAGGTAACGTGCTGCTGTAATATTCTTTTGAAAAAGTAAGGCTCTATAAAACGCCGACCGATTATTCCTATCCATACATTTATCTCACCGTGACGTAGACTATGTGAATCTTAAGTCCAATTAAGATTTTCTCGTGACCAATATCTTGAGTTGTGACGATTTATGTCCCATTCAGATAAAAACTGGTTTCATTGGAAAAGAGAGTGTTATTAAGAAAACTGGAATCTTCATTGCAGCGTAACATTAATTGTTTACAAAACTGTAAACACCGGTCTGAATCATCATCGTTTAACTTGTGTATCAATTATTGCACTCTATAAGGATGATACTGATGAATAGTTTTACCAATAAAGATTGGTCCACATTGTTATTCAGGCCTACTTACCTTGTAGTACGGCGATGAGTTGTAAGGATGATACTGATGAATAGTTTTACCAATAAAGATTGGTCCACATTGTTATTTAGTGCTACTTGTCTTGTATAACGGCGAGGAGTTTCTTTAGATTCAAGCAATGCATCCAATCGGACTTCATCACTTACTGGAGATCGACCTTGTCGAGGCAAATATTTCCCGTATCTGTGACTTTGGCAACCAATTTACTTACTGTAGATCTTGCAATTGGCGGCCTGTCAGGATGTTGCTGGATAAATTACTCGCATCCTTCCTGATGATGCCCGTCGCCATATCTAATCATCATTAATATCTATATTACTATATCGGTTAAACGTGCCATTTTTGTAAAATTCGAATTAGAATTGATTACTTTTAGCACTTTTACAATTTCACCGCTGGGACCATTAATTAATTTAAAATGCTGGTAATAATTAAAATTAATTCACTATTTAACATTATTGTCTTTATTCACTTATTTCCAAATCCATACTACGATAAAAGTCCGATAACCAAATACTGATAACAACAAATAATCAATAACTTATCACAAGTATTGTTAAAAATTGATTTTGACTTTACTTTTTGTTCTACTTATCAAATACATGACAACGCATTAAAAATCACAAAATGAAGCGTTCATTACTTTAGAAAAATGAAGGAAAACTTCATTATGCTAAAAAAAAACTCGTCCTAAATAAAAACGGTAACAAATATTTCTTATACCTCATTAAATTTACGTTTCCATTTTTTAAAATAAATAATGCAATTATTTCAAAAAAATTGTTGTGCCATTTTTTTTCATCATCTTTTATGCAGTAAGCAGGTCTATGGACAAAGAGCAAAGAAAATAGGGTTGGCATTTAAAAAACTTATGATAGCGTCATCATTTAGAAATAGGTGACGTTCAAATGTAATTTTTACGTCATAAGTTAGCAATTGCAAAGATAAAAAGTCTGGCCGCAGCAAGTGCGTTATGGTAGTGAATTTTCATAGAAATGATCTTGCACAAAATATTTTATTATAACTTTTTTTTCTTGTAACATAGAAATCTAAATTTTGGTGTATAGTTTACTTTTTATATCGTAAACCTATCTACTAAATTTGGTTATCATAGATTTTTTATTTTTTAAGATAAAATTTTTTTTCAAATAAAAACTCAAAATTTTTTCGGAAAACCTCGTCCGATTTATTTCATTAACTAAATTATCAAAGCCATTTACAAAAGGAAGGTACATGCTAAATTATATCAAAATCTGCCCATTATTCTTTGAGATAAAAAATTTTTTCGAATGAAAACTCAAAATTTTCCCAGAAAACCTCGTTCGATTTGCCTGACTAACAAACTTGTCAAAGCCATTTACAAAAGGAAGGTACATGCCAAATTTTATTTAAATCGGCTTATTACTTTTTGAGATAAGAATTTTTTTCGAATAAAAACTCAACATTTTCCCGGAAAACCTCATCCGATTTTCTTAACTAACGAACTTGTCAAATCCATTTACAAAACGAAGGTACATGCCAAATTTTATCAAAATCGGCCTATTATTTTTTGAGTTATCGGTGTGATACATATATATATATATATATATATATATATATATATATATATATATATATATATATATATATATATATATATATATATATATTTATATATATATATATATATATATATATATGTATCACACCGATAACTCAAAAAATAATAGGCCGATTTTGATAAAATTTGGCATGTACCTTCGTTTTGTAAATGGATTTGACAAGTTCGTTAGTTAAGAAAATCGGATGAGGTTTTCCGGGAAAATGTTGAGTTTTTATTCGAAAAAAATTCTTATCTCAAAAAGTAATAAGCCGATTTAAATAAAATTTGGCATGTACCTTCCTTTTGTAAATGGCTTTGACAAGTTTGTTAGTCAGGCAAATCGAACGAGGTTTTCTGGGAAAATTTTGAGTTTTCATTCGAAAAAATTTTTTATCTCAAAGAATAATGGGCAGATTTTGATATAATTTAGCATGTACCTTCCTTTTGTAAATGGCTTTGATAATTTAGTTAATGAAATAAATCGGACGAGGTTTTCCGAAAAAATTTTGAGTTTTTATTTGAAAAAAAATTTTATCTTAAAAAATAAAAAATCTATGATAACCAAATTTAGTAGATAGGTTTACGATATAAAAAGTAAACTATACACCAAAATTTAGATTTCTATGTTACAAGAAAAAAAAGTTATAATAAAATATTTTGTGCAAGATCATTTCTATGAAAATTCACTACCATAACGCACTTGCTGCGGCCAGACTTTTTATCTTTGCAATTGCTAACTTATGACGTAAAAATTACATTTGAACGTCACCTATTTCTAAATGATGACGCTATCATAAGTTTTTTAAATGCCAACCCTATTTTCTTTGCTCTTTGTCCATAGACCTGCTTACTGCATAAAAGATGATGAAAAAAAATGGCACAACAATTTTTTTGAAATAATTGCATTATTTATTTTAAAAAATGGAAACGTAAATTTAATGAGGTATAAGAAATATTTGTTACCGTTTTTATTTAGGACGAGTTTTTTTTTAGCATAATGAAGTTTTCCTTCATTTTTCTAAAGTAATGAACGCTTCATTTTGTGATTTTTAATGCGTTGTCATGTATTTGATAAGTAGAACAAAAAGTAAAGTCAAAATCAATTTTTAACAATACTTGTGATAAGTTATTGATTATTTGTTGTTATCAGTATTTGGTTATCGGACTTTTATCGTAGTATGGATTTGGAAATAAGTGAATAAAGACAATAATGTTAAATAGTGAATTAATTTTAATTATTACCAGCATTTTAAATTAATTAATGGTCCCAGCGGTGAAATTGTAAAAGTGCTAAAAGTAATCAATTCTAATTCGAATTTTACAAAAATGGCACGTTTAACCGATATAGTAATATAGATATTAATGATGATTAGATATGGCGACGGGCATCATCAGGAAGGATGCGAGTAATTTATCCAGCAACATCCTGACAGGCCGCCAATTGCAAGATCTACAGTAAGTAAATTGGTTGCCAAAGTCACAGATACGGGAAATATTTGCCTCGACAAGGTCGATCTCCAGTAAGTGATGAAGTCCGATTGGATGCATTGCTTGAATCTAAAGAAACTCCTCGCCGTTATACAAGACAAGTAGCACTAAATAACAATGTGGACCAATCTTTATTGGTAAAACTATTCATCAGTATCATCCTTACAACTCATCGCCGTACTACAAGGTAAGTAGGCCTGAATAACAATGTGGACCAATCTTTATTGGTAAAACTATTCATCAGTATCATCCTTATAGAGTGCAATAATTGATACACAAGTTAAACGATGATGATTCAGACCGGTGTTTACAGTTTTGTAAACAATTAATGTTACGCTGCAATGAAGATTCCAGTTTTCTTAATAACACTCTCTTTTCCAATGAAACCAGTTTTTATCTGAATGGGACATAAATCGTCACAACTCAAGATATTGGTCACGAGAAAATCTTAATTGGACTTAAGATTCACATAGTCTACGTCACGGTGAGATAAATGTATGGATAGGAATAATCGGTCGGCGTTTTATAGAGCCTTACTTTTTCAAAAGAATATTACAGCAGCACGTTACCTAAATATCTTGTGCTTGAATTTAGTGCCAGACCTGGCAGTATTTTTCTAAATAATCAGGAGGCAGATGTGCTCCATCAAGATATTTCGCTTTGGTGTAGACGTCCGTCAATGTCTAGATGACACATTCCTGAAAAATGGATAGGACTTCGAGGAGCAATTGAGTGGGCATCGCGATGCCCAGACTTTACCCTATTGGTTTTTTTTTCTGTGGGGTTATTTCTCATCAAGAATCTTTTTCAATAGCGCAAATTAGTTAGAGCGGACACAGCAAAAAATTCGCGCCGAAGTGGAGCAAATTAGTCCTGACATTTTTGAGCGCAGTGTACAAAGTGTTTACACTCGTATAGATCAATGCCAAATGGTAGGTGGTGAACAATTTGAACATTTGCGCTAAATTTTGTTTGTTTTCCTTGGTTCCAGATTTTTTTCCATTACGTTACGTGTCCATTTATTAAAACAGTGCTATTTAAAAAAAAATGTAATGTAAGGTACCACTTTTTTCATCATCATTTAAGTAGTAAGCAGGTGTATGGAAAAACAGCAAAAAAATATGGTTGTCATTAAAAACAACTTATGATGACGTCACTATGATGTAATAGGTGACGTCATAAATGTAATTTTTACGTCATAAGTTCGCAGTTGAAAAGATAAAATTGACCTGTCCGAGCGTTTTGCTTGAAAAACTTAAAATAATGCATTATATTCTAAACTTTGTCATCACACTGTATATATATATATATATATATATATATATATATATATATATATATATATATATATATATATATATATATACAGTGTCCATAAACTCTTTTGTCAAAATCAATTATCGGATACTAGACGTTATTTTGTGTCGATTTAACCCAAATTACGTAAATCTAAAATTGCTTCCTAAGTGAGTTAGTCATTTGAGGATGGCCCTTTAACAATTTTTCATAAATGTAATTTTTACGTCATAAGTTGGCAGTTGAAAAGATAAAATTGACCTGCCCGAGCGTTTCGCTTGAAAAACTTAAAATAATGCATTATATTCTAAACTTTGTCATTACACTATATATATATATATATATATATATATATATATATATATATATATATATATATATATATATATATATATATATATATATATATATATATATATATACAAGTGTTCATAAACTCTTTTGTCCAACTCAATTCTCGGATACTAGACGTTATTTTATGTCGATTTAATCCAAATTACGTAAATCTAAAATTGCTTCCTAAGTGAGTTATAGTCATTTGAGGATGGCCATTTAACACTTTTTTAATGATATTTAAAGAATTCCACTACCTAAAAATTTTGATACTTGACACAATGAATAAAATTAACTTAACCTTAATTATTATTTTGGCTATAATTCCGAAACTAATTGAAATATCGAATTGAATCTTGTACCCTGCACATTTTTTTCTGTCTCAGGATGCTGTCAAGCAGCGCACCCGGTTACAGAAACGTTGACGAACATCCTAGATCATCTAGAATTCAGAAGGGTCACTTGATCCAGTTAGCTTACGTGTTGGCTACGTCCTCCACTTACAGAAACGAAACTCAACAGTGGAGCGAGAGAAGTAGTCACCAAGTTTGTATGTTCTATAAAATAATTAACTGGGTTGATTTAATAAAAATATTATTGGTAAAGATGTTTTATAGTATATTCATATATTTATAAACGATTATAAATTTTCATCTCAGTTGTATAACTGGACAGAAATTATTTTATCAATTCCTTTTTGTCACTTCCTTTAAGCGTCCACTTTGTGCTCGATATTGTTTCTGCAAACAAGCTATGTTGTTAATTTAACATTCTTGATTTAATTCGGGTCTGCACAAGTAAACGTACGATGACTTTTCGAGACTGGTGGGTTTTTAAAAGGTTAAGCATTATGGCTTAGTGTTCTTTTATTTGGCCACACATATCTGAAATTTTAATGTTCTGGGTAGTGCGGATTCTATTTCTATTTCTTTAAACCAAGTGAAGTGTTATATTTTAAAAAAAAAGTTATATTGTTCCTAATTCGTTAAAAAAGTGGATGTTTAATGTCCTATGTAGATTATGGTTCTGGTTGTAGCATAGTTTCTTTAGCTGCGCAGCAAACATTGGAATCCGAAGATAAGTGTAAACCCTAAATTTAGCTATTAGTGTATATTGAATATTTTTTAATTAATTAGGATAAATATGTTTTACTAAACTTTCGTAGAAGAAATTCACAAAGGAGTAGATTTTTGTATTAAAAAAATATTCTTTAAATGAGCGGGAACTAGGCCCCCTAGAACACACATATCCGGGGTTAGTTAAAAGTGATGTATGTATGTATGTATATATATATATATATATATATATATATATATATATATATATATATATATATATATATATATATATATATATAATTATTATCAATAATAATAATTTTTGAAATATATTAATTAATATTTATATATTTATAATATATCTTTATCACGTCGATAAATCTCATCTTAAAAAATAATGGGCCGATTTTGATGCAATTTAGTAGGTACCTTTCTTTTGTAAGTGGCGTGGATAAGTTTGTTAGCCAGGAAAATCAGTCCTGTTTTCCGGGAAAATTTTGTGTACCTCCGAAAATAACAAAGCTATGGCGACCAAACTTGGTACACAGGTATATATTATAAAAGCTATACTATGTACACAAATTAAGATTTTTAGATTAAAAGAAAAAAGTTATAGGCATTTAAAATGATTGGGTGCGACGGATGACCAGAGAAAAGCACAAAACCACAATCATTTTTGTGGATAACAAAATATATTCTATATTACAGAAAAATATTCAGTATTTTGGTGCAAAAAGGTCAAGAAATACCAGAAAAATTACTTTGAAAATGTTATAGTTTTTTATCTTAAAACGTCAAAATCGCGATTTGAAACGTCAAAATTGGCAACTTTTAGACAAAGAACCTGAAACGTATAAGTTTTTTGTAGAGAAAATGTGGACAGAAGTGTATTTAGAAAACCTCATGTTTCAGCTTCAACCGTCATTGTCCTTCATTTTACTAAAATATGTGCAGAAAATTCATATCAAATAGATCCTTTCTCTGATGCTTTCGGAGGAGATTTAGTTAAGTATACAATTTATGGTTTAATAATTTTTAGCGAAGTTTATATATATATATATATATATATATATATATATATATATATATATATATATATATATATATATATATACATATACATATACATATACATATACATATACATATACATATACATATACATATACATATACATATACATATACATATACATATACATATACATATACATATACATATACATATACATATACATATACATATACATATAAAAATTCAAACGCACCTTGGATTTGGGTTCTAGGGGCCCTAATTCGCGCTCATATGAAAAAATTTTCTCACCATCGTTACCTCTCCAATAGTGAATTTTCCTATTGAAAATTCACTAAAGATATGATATGAAAAATTCGCTACCAGGATGCGTTTGTTGCGTCCATACTTTTTAGGTTTAAAACTTATTAAGATAATTTTTGTTTTTCAACATAAGGACCCGGTTACAAATCGAGTAGGTATTACAATATACCTTTTAGTAAATTTTCTTGAAAAAAATTCAATTTTGGGGAGATCCCGACTCTTAGAAATTTTGAAAAAATTTCTTTAAATGAGCGCGAACTAGGACCCCTAGAACCCATATCCAGGGTCAGTTTTAAATTATATATATATATATATATATATATATATATATATATATATATATATATATATATATATATATATATATATATATATATATATATATATATATATATATACATGTATGTATCACACCCCGATAACTCAAAAAGTAATGAACGGAATTTGACAAAATTTTTATAAGTGGATTGGACAAGTTCGTTGGCCAAGCAAATTGCAGCAGGTTTTCCGGGTCAATTTTAGTTTTTTAATTTTAAATTTTTATCTCCAAAAATAAAAAATTTGTGGTAACCAAATTCAGTACCGAAGTTTATGATATTAAAAGGAAACTATATACCAAAATTTATGTCTCTATATTACAAGCCAAAAAAGATATAAAATAATTTGGTCACATCATTTTTATGAAAACTCGCTACTATAACGCACTTGCTGCGTCCAAACTTTTCTATTTCATTTAATAAGTATAAACCTTTAAACTTATTATATTTAAATACCAGGTACAGTATCTTTACTTGAAATATAATATATATATTTTCATTATGTCTATTATTATTATAGATCCCGGTTCCAATGACTCAATGACACAAAATAACCTCTATACTTTCAAGGGAGTCTAGATCAAAAGCCAAATAGGTGTTACGTTGCTTTGTAGTGTTTACCTTGGGTGTTCTTTTCTATTTGTTACTCGGTTTTCACTGTCAATTTCATTAGGTAATTGCTATTGTAGTCTGTTATATGTGTTTTCTATCACGTACCGTTATAAAGAAGCTTTCAAATTATTTTCTGTCGCAGCGAAGTATCAATATATTTAATTAACGACATTTCAATATTATTCAACTATAAAATGATTTATGTTACCTAAAGTATCAACGTGATGGATGAGTGTTAGTCAATATTTACCATCAAATTAAAAGGTTATTTTCAACTTTAAATCGGCAACTGATTTTCTTACGATGAGATGTCATTTGTGGCTTAAGATTGTCTTATTTCCTTATTAGCGATTTGTGAGGAAGACATTCGTTTTAGAGCAATTACAAAGTTCAGACGGTTTTTTTGTAACCAAGGGGGATGTTAACGAAATTGTAAATGTGAGCAGAGACAAACTGAAAGAAATGTAGTTTGCGCCTGTTATTGCTGTATCATTCAAATGCCTTTGTATTTAACCAGGATTGGTTTCTTTAGTTTGTTAATGTAAAATGTAAACTTAAGTTTGTAGTAATCATGTTTTGGCCTATTGTTGATGTGTTTTTACCGTAACGTAAAAATATATAGTAATTCTAAGGGAAAAATGCATTTGAGAGCCTTCACAAATAGGGATTTTCAAGAAATTAACGCACTACCCAAAACTAATCAAAATTTGATAGTTAATTTTTTTTCAAAACCCCTGATACGATTTGGACGTTTTTTACATCCCGTTTGAATGACATGCTATCTCTTCCAGAAATCTATCGTACTACCTACTGTATTGCGTAACAACTAATTTTTATAAATACCGGGTTTAACAATTATAATACAATTTATAACACCCTGCGAGTTAAACAGCTACAACATCAAGTTAGAATTCAAATCAAACTTTAGCCTCATCTCTTTATAACATTTAGTGAATTTTCATTAAGAAAATTCAGTCATAGGGAGGTATCGATAGTAAGACTTTCGAGAAATGTCTTCAAATGAGTGCGAATTAGAGCCCCTGGAACACATATCCAGGGTCAGTTAAAATGTTTATATATATATATATATATATATATATATATATATATATATATATATATATATATATATATATATATATAGTGTCACACCCGTGTCTATGAGATTTATGTTTATGAAATTGGTTACTTCTATGGTCAGAGGCCGGTTGTAAAGTGTGTTGGTAACAGCGAACACTCTTGAATTAAGTTTCTAGAAGGGACCAGTAGCGACATGTGTAGAACAGTGTAAAATGTCTAGAATCTCTATGGACAGTATAAATAGGCGAAATGCACATAGAGTAAGTTAGTAGAGTATTGAGTTAGTGTTGTTGCAGAATAAGTGATCATAGACTATTAAGTGAATCAGTGAAGTGTGAATTAACAGAGGCGAGATTTAAACTATAGACATTTAGTAATAGAGAGAAATATTTTAGTTGGAACATAGTTGGTGATAATAAATTAGTAGTTTAAAAAACTGTTTTTTGTTTTGTCAACAAATCCAGAACCCCGAAGAACGTAAAACTGGTGTCAGAAGTAGGATCTTCATGCTACTAGCAGAAATATGTTCCAGAATATTTGTTGAACAACGTGGAAATTTCTAGAGTCTCTGGTAGATCAGTGCCAGCAGTAATTCATAACTGGGTAGTTTAAACAGAACAAACTGTGTACCAGCTTTAAGTACATCTATGCCTATGACAGGTAGCGCAATAGCCGATATGGACACCCAGCTATTGGAAATGATTTTTAAAAATGGACGAAGAAGCTAAATTAGCACGAGACGAAGCTAGAAAAAGAGACGACGAGGCCAAACGAGGAGGTCAGAAAAAGAGACGAAAAAGCCAAACAAGAAATGATAAAAAGGGATGAAGATGCCAGAAAAGGAGACGAAGAACCCAAAGAAGAAATGAGAAAAAGAGATTAAGAGGCCAGAAAAGAGAAGAAGGAACCAAAGAAAAAAAAGATGAAGAGGTCGGAAAAAGAGAGGAAGAAGCCAAAGAAGGAATGAGAAAAAGAAACCAAGATATAAGAGAGGAACTGAGAAAAAGAAACGAAGAAGCAAACGAAGAAATGAGAAGAAAAGATGAAGAAACGAAGAACAATAACAGGCCAGCAGAATTGAGAATATTACTTTATATCTCGACGAACAAATAAAGCAGGTAAAAGACGGACATCTTCCCGCAAGTAGAAAGCCGAGTAAGGTGTATTAGCGACGATGTACATTACAAACTGACGGAAGTACAACAGAAAGTGCATTCACTAGAAAATAAGTGTGATACCCCGGTCAAAGGTAACATCAGGCTCGAAGAGAGTCCCGTCCTAAGAATTAAGGTTCCTACATTTGACGGCTCAGTTCCATGAGGTATTTATCTACACCAATTCGAAGCCGCTGCTACAGTTAATGGTTGAGGAGAGAGAGAGAGAGAGAGAGAGAGAGAGAGAGAGAGAGAGAGAGAGAGAGCGACCTCGTTAATTGTAGCTCTCAGAGGAGATGCTCTAGATGTGCTCCAAGGTATTTCCAGTGAAGAACCGTTGAGTTTTAACAGCATTAGACATCAATTAGAGATGAGATTTGGCGACCTGCATTTACAACAGCTGTATCGATTCCGGTTGAAAAATCGTTGTCAGAAATCGGGCGAAAGTTTCCAACATCTCCACGCCGTCGTTGTAAGACTGAATGATTAGCCTACGCCATAGCTCCGATGGAGCTTTTAAACCAGCTGTTGCTGCAAACCTTTATTGATGACATCAGGGATACCGACACCCAACAGGCGCTGAGGAAGACGAGACACAAAAACTTGAACGATACTTTGGCATATTATTTGCAGTTTGAAGCGGTAAAGCAAGCATCAGAAAGTACTGTAAGAGTTCGCAGTCTCCAAGTACAAGAAGAAATTAAAACAGATGCATCCGAAGTGGTTCAGCTACTAGAGAAAATAGTAAACAGACAAAGCCTACATTTCATATGAAGCCAATAAAAGCTTACCGTACAAATGCCTTGCGTTGTTGGAACTGCGGCAAGATGGGACATATACGAGGCTCTAAGATCACCGCTATCCGGCACATGGGAGAAAGTGAAGCTAAGGCCGGTAACCGTTTCTCACGTTAGCAATTCTGGCAGCGCTCTCGTCGTAGACGGATACGTAAGCGGCAATAAGATTCAGATGGTCGTCGATACTGGCGCACTTAAGACGATTATTCACCGCGACATGGTACCAAGATGGCGAGTAAGAGAGCTAGACAGAGTGTACAGAGTATATGTAGCCAGTTGTGATCGGATCCAGGTATTTGGCAAAACTGACGTCAAGCTGCAAATTGGGACATGGAAGACAAAGCAGAAAGCCATAGTCGCCGCCATATCAGACCCGGTTTTAATTGGCTTGGACATACTTCAAGATCAGTGTACTAAACGTGATCCTAGCACTAACATCCTGACTATCGGCGGTGAAGAAGTAATACTGTCGCCTGGCAGTAACCTGGTAGTGCGGAAAATCACCATAGAGGAAAATAGGAACGTCTGCCGTGAAACTATCATTCGAGTGAAGAGAGCTTTGAGAGGAAGAGACGACCCATTAACCCAGACAAGTAGAAAAGAAATTATGTGAAAAGTACAAGACGTAGTGTATAAAGACCATGTAAGTATAAACCCAACCCCCAAAAAGGTCAGTGAACCCACTTGTTGGAGCAGAGCTGATATCGACAGGAAGAATAGGGCCTGCAGAGATATTTGTGCAATTAGAAACACCAGAACAAGAGCAATTGTGCGGAAAAACTAGTGCAATGTAAGAGCTTCGCTTGAAGAGAGCTCCAGCATATTGACGAAAAGGAAAGCCATCCATTCTACTGCCGAATGCACATACGAGTATAAAAAACCGCATGAAGACCCGTTATGTCGCGCGAGTTAATCCAGCTGGTTTTATAGAAGAAGATCCGGTATGGTTTTACAATACAGTACAACGGAAGCGACTGTCACCGAAACTACAGAAATTATGGTAAAGTCCATACAAGGTGGTCAAAAGGATCAATATAATGTTGTCTATCGCATTCAGAGGAGCCCAAAGAGCAAGATGAAGGTGGTCCATATGCACATAGGCTTACCCCATACCAAAAAATTTCTGAATTCGACCGAGACGATCGAATGTAAGAGGGGGACAGTGTCACACCCGTCTATATTAGATTTATGTTTATGAAATTTGTTACTTCCATGGTCAGAGGCCTGTTGTAAAGTGTGTTGATAACAGCGAACACTCTGGAATTATATTTCTAGAAGAAACCAGACGTGACAAATGTAGAACACTGTAGAAGCTTTAGAATATCTATGGACCGTATAAATAGGCGATACGTAAATAGAGTAAGTTAGTTCAGTATTGAGTTAGTGTTGGTGGAGAATAAGTGATCATAAAGTATTAAGTGAATTAGTGCAGTGTAATGTGTGTGTGTGTGTGTGTGTGTGTATGTATGTATGTTTCCAACCGATTAGCTCAAAAAATACTTCACTGATTTGGACCAAATTTGGGAATTACTTTGTTAATTGGTTGTATGAGTTCGTTCATCAGATTTTAACGCCCAATTTTTCTTAGCAAAAATTAAAAAAACATTTTTTAAAACGCAATGTCTTTCAAACTGTTTAAGTGATTGAAAGAAAATTTACAACTTAAAGGAACATAGATAGACGTGGTTGTGTATCACTCCAAGTTATTTAATGCAATATCTACAGTGTTGAATAAAGACAGATGACGTTACCTGTACTGCTATGCTATTTAAATAAATCGTAGATGAAAATCTAAACAATGGAAGTTATAATCATTGCAAGACGTCAAGATGTAGCTGTTTCTCACCGGGGTTTCCAGATTTTCAGAAATTATATGTAGTTAAATCTTTCATGTATAAACATTTCAAATTTCCACAACTTCTGATAATAAAGAAAACATTTTATAAAATCTAATTTTATCAGTTAGTTAAAAAATACCATAAATTTTATTTAATACCTGCAAATTTTGAATTACCCATTTTGCATGATTTTTAATTTATCCCTCCTAATTAACTCTATCTGACAACGTTGTTAAACTGCGTTTATGCTGGAACTCCGCTGTCCTCTGCCATGCTGTGGCAATGTCATTTATTGTCACTTGTCAATATCAAATTTAAAATTTAGCCTCAAATTTAGATTTTAGACATCATACAATTACTCGAGAGATATGATAATGCGGCTACCCATTTCTGCACTTTCACGCGCATGGGACATGGGGGGACAGTCGCAACATAAAATTATGCTGCGATGAGTTTGACGTTACATCACATCTCATAACCTCTTAACAAATTACGAAACTATTGTTTTTTATTAGATTTTATCAATGTATTTTACTAATTTTTGTGTGCATGCAGTTAGAACTATTTTTGTATGATCAGTAGATCAGATAATATAATTAAGGGTCCCCTTAATTATACTTATCTTGTGCTTATATATGTAATATAAAAATAGAAAGGAATGAAAATGCAAGTAAACCTATTTAATTTAGTGCTGTATTCTATATTATCTGAAAAACATATTACACGCGACGAAGTGAAATGTAATTTCGGTAAATTTGCAGTTTACTGCACGGAGCGTTGTTGGAAAAATTGTTTCAGAAACAAGCTTAGAACCCCCCTTGGACGCACAAGCTACAAGAAAAATATTTTTCAAACAACCCCCAAGAAAATTAAGGGATCAAGAATGAATAGGGGTGCTGGGCGGGGAGCAAATATGACCGGAAAGTCTAAAAAAAAAACACTTAATCGGACTTTGAAAACATGAGTTTTCCGCATTTTGCAGCAATACCTCCTTTGAACCCTGTCTACCCCGCACAACACCCATATTTGCCACAGGTTCCTTAACTTTCTTGGGGGTTGCTCTTAAAACATTTTTCTTGTGCTTTAGTGGTGGTATGCATGCACAAGGGATAGGACAACCCCCGTGCTTTTTGGTGTGGGGCGGAAAGCCTCTTCGTCCTGAGGGTTCTTCTTTCCTTTCTGCATGCATACAAGCACCCTCAATGCATCAACCCCAGGAATTTTCTTGTATGTTCAACTTTCTAGTGTATTTTTTGTTCCTGTTTATGAATGGCTTTGTTTGAGTTTTGTATCCAAATTACTTTAGAAATATTTATATTAGAGATCATCTTTTTGCTTGCCCTTCTTTACCTTATTTTTTACTGTTCCTGATCAGAGAAAGTAATTTTTTATAACTTTTCATATAATGGTAAATCACTAATATAGTATACATTATTCTTATGAAAATTCACTACCATAACGCATTTGCTGAGTCCTGAAATTTTGTTTTTTAGATTTGCTCTGTTATGTTTGTTACTACAAGAAAGACACAATTCTGTAGCATAACAGTAAGGCAAACGGACTATAGCCTTATTTTTTATAACAAATACAGATGTAGAGACTAAATTAAGTCTTCTCCTGTCTAATGAGGCCGTAAAGCGGAGAAACTAGTTACAGAGCAGAAAACAAACACTTGTGAAGCTATGGAAGTAGTCGCTACATATGTGCTTAGTATGGAACGATTTGACCAAGTAAGGACAACAACTGTTGATAAAGTTTTTATAACATTTTGTTTTTATACCTTCTACCATAAGAGAAGCGCAACTTTATAGCATAACAAAAAAAGTAAACGCAAGTGTCATAGCGAGTATTTTGGAATAACTTCTTGACAACATCCATACTGTCCATACTCAAAATAAGCGACTATATCACCAAGTGAGTAGTGGACATGCCGCCCCCTAGTTGCGGAACCAAGTAGTATGTTGTCACGCCAGCCCCAAACAACACAAAGTGTTAAAAAAATAAAGACTGTATACAACTGATTAACAATTTAGTAAATTAGCCCTGGCCCATTTATACCCTAATATAGGGACAAATTATGCAAGGCTAGATGCATTCTCGCAACAATTAAAACCGTAGACCGGTTTCGCTCTAAGAGCTCTAATGAGAGCGAAACTGGTCTACGGTTCTAATTGTTGCAAGAATGCATCTAGCCTTACGACTGTATGTCATTTTGCTATAGTTATTTCCATATTTAAATCAGTTTGCGTCCAAGTTTATCTAAAGTGTTAAACTGGTTACGTTTCTATTGTTATCTAGTCCCAAAAATATCCGGTAGATTCTTTATGGGATTCAAGTCTGGACTAGAAGCTAGCCTTCAATATAAAGCAGTGGGTTCTGAGAAATTAGCTTCTAAGTGTGCGTAATTTATTTACCAACAACTTACATGTGAGTTTATCAAATGCTCAAAAGTTCGACCACCGGCCTCCATACAATAGTACACGTTTTGTTCAAAACGTCGGAGCACTTTATGTAACATTTCTGGGGTGATTTGGTGCCATTTGTTCACGATTTGCTGGTGCAAATCTTGTAAGCTATCTGACTGAGTAGAATAAATTTTACTTTTTATGTAACCATACAAAAAGAATGATGAAAAATATGGCGATCGTGTGGGCTATTAATAGTATTAATCAACAGAATGATACTATATATTATTTGAAGGAACAAATAAGTTTAATTTCAAGAAAATGTAATTCTAAAAGCAGGTAATTTAACTAATAATTCTGTAAATTTTTCTAGTTTAGATGAAAATGTACTAAAAATCTTCTAAACAGTAAACAAAACAATATAGTGGAAAACAAAGATATACAGGCTGGGCGTATAATATCAGATAGTGATATTCAGGAAGAAAATACAAATAAGCACTTAAAAATGAAGACAAGAACAAAATATAGACAATTGGGCTCAAGTGAAAATGACGAAAACTTTTTTGGTATAGATACGCCAAAAAAAAGGGCTTGGCTATTCATTTCTCGGGTAAAATATGACGTTACTGAAGAAGCAAATGTGAATTATATACATAAAAAAACAAATATTTTACAAAAAGAAGATATAATAGAAAAGCCAATTATTTTAAACCATGAAAAGAAAGATAACAAATCCTTTCAAGTAGGCATTATGAGTATAAAGATAAATTGTATGACAATGACTTTTGGCCAAAAGGTGTCTTGTATAAAAGACTTAGATTTGAACATAATAAAACAACATTAAGTGAAAATGCTCCAACTAAGAACAATTTTTTATAAGAAAATAAAACACAATAAAAAAGAACCATGGCATATTATCTTTATTTAACCAAAATAAACAGTAGCTTAGAAACAAAAGCTTAGATATTGAAGACCTGTTAACTGAGAATCCTGAAGTGCTATGTTTTCAAGAACACTGGTTGTCAGAAGGCTAACATACTGCAATAGATGCTTACAGATTGACTTCTTTTTTCTGTAGAAAAAGTATGCGACATGGTGGCACATGCCTATATGTTAGAGATCACATGAAAGCGGTTGATGTTTTAAAAAAGTCTGAACGCAGCAAGTGCGTTATGGTAGTGAATTTTCATTAAAATGTTTTTAATAGCACATATGTGTGTTTTTTTTTTAAGAAAGCAGGCATCAAATTTGGTTACCAGTATAACCTATATAGTAAAAACAATGTGCCATGTTTTATCAAAATAACTTTATTGTTTGAAAACGTACAAAAATTTCCGAAAGTAAGTAAGTGTTCCCGAAAAAATCCGTTTCTTGGCCAACCTTATAGGTTAGTAGCAAATTCAGCTTTTCACACATGAAGCAATTAATCAAAATTCGCTACCATAAATTCGACAAAAATTATATACCATTAAACGATAAACTCTATAGCTAAGATTACTGCCAAGCATCAGAGAAACGGTCTAATTGTTATGAATTTTTTGGAAATATTTTAGTAAAACGAAGGACAATGGCGGTTGAAACTAAGACTTCAGGGTTTGTAAAACATTCTTCTTGAGATATTTTCTTTCCATAGCCCGTATTATATTCAAGTTCTTTGCTTAAATGTTGCCAATTTTGACGTTTTAAATTGCGACTTTGACGTTTTAAGAAAAACTCCAATTTACTTTTCTTTAAATGCCCATATTTTTTTCGTCTTTTGACCTACAGAGTTAAATTTTGGTAGGTGATTTACCTATAGCAATATAAACCTGTGTACCTGTGTACCAATTTGGTTGCCCTTACTTTGTTATTTCCGGAGATATACTTTTTTTTTAAAGAAAACAAAAAACCCCGGCAGATTTTCCTGGCTAACAAACTTGTCCAAGCCACTTGCAAAAGGAAGCTTTCTACCAAATTTAATCAAAATCAGTCCATTATTTTTTGAGTTATCGGTGTGATATATATATATATATATATATATATATATATATATATATATATATATATATATATATATATATATATATAAATCGAAACTGACCCCAGATATGTGTTCTAGGGGGCCTAATTAGCGAGCGGTCATTTGAACATTTTTTTTCAAAATTCTAAAGTCGGGAATTGAATGCAATGGTGTATATCTGAAAGACTTGGGCGTTGTCATAATTTCACTGTATATTTCTCCATTTTTTTAGATATCTTTGTAAATAGTATGACAAAAATAGTCCCGATGAAGAGAGTAAGCGAAAATATAGAAAACAGAAAACCATGGATAGCACAGGAGATAAAATTAATGTGCAACAATAAAAAAAATTATATGTAAAGTACCTAAAGGGAGAACTATCCAAACAACATTACACTCGCATTTTAAAACACACAAAGTCTTCCACGTGGGCGCAAAAAATTAACTCTTTGAACGATTTTCAACAAAATCAAGATAAGTGCCCTAAAACGTGTACCACCTTGTATATCTCGAAGCTGAAGTTGAAGAGCCCATGTTATTACAAAATGTTGTCTTAGTTCTGAGAGTCTTCAATATCGGTCCTTAATCGGGGTTGTGATTCGATTCCTTCCTCTGTATTTTTGTATGTTTCGTGAAATAGTTTTATAAAATGTATTAAATGCATTAAATCATCGACCAATCCTTTGGGAGTTTCAATCTTCCTCAAAGACTATTGCTACTTTAGCTCTGGACGTCGGGGTGACGGGGAGCTGCCCTCAGGGCAGGTGCCTTTCGCCCCATCTATGGTGTCTGGTCATGGACTGCCTCTTGGAGCGGCTCTCCGAGAACGGCTTCTACGCCCAGGCGTACGTTGATGATGGGCTGGTCTTAGTCACCCGCAAATTCCTCGGCGTCGTCTGTGAGTGCATGCAAGCTGCCTGTAGCATAATTGAAAGGTGGTGGGGTGAGCTGAGACTCCCGGCGAAGACGGAGATGATCCTATTTACCCAGAAGAGGAAGGTAGAGGGGTTTAGGGCGCCCGTGGAAAACCTTTAGCTTTAGGGCGGGAGGTCAAATATTCTGGACTCCAAACTAACATGGGGGTCGCAAATAGAACGGGTTGTAATGAAGGGAGTAGCGACCCTCTGGCAGCTGCGTCGAGTGAGAGGGAGGACCTGGGGAGTTAATCCTCGGCTCCTTCACTGGATCTACACTGCGATCGTCAGGCCGAAAATCCTCTATGGGGCGTTGGTCTGGTGGTGCGGTGTGAACCAAACTACCAGCAGGAAGCTGGACAAACTCCAAAGGCTGGTAATCCTGGGTATCACAGGCGCTATTAGGACGACACCCTCAGCAGCGCTAGAGGTCCTATTGATGCTGCCACCCCTTCTCATCTGTGTCAGGAGGGAGGCGATGGCGTCGCATCTCAGAATGCGAGACGCAGGAAACTGGTGTGGAGAGGGAGCAGTAATAGGGCATACAAGAGTCGCCAAGGAGGTGGAAAAGGAAATTCCGATTTCCGCCATAAAGGTGCGGGATGCCGAGGATGATATTAAGTTGACTAGGCCATACACCCTCAGGATCCCCAGTAAGGATCAGTGGAGGGAAAATAAGGTTGAATTCCAGCCCGCAAGCCTGGTATGTTTCACCGACGGATCGCAGCTGGAGGACCAACAATCCTCCGGGGCAGGAATATAGATCGAGGGCCTGGGGGTGCGCGAGAGCTATGCTCTTGGCGCATATACCACGGCATTCGAAACAGAGGTGTACGCTATCCTTTCTATGGCCAACAGACAGGATGTAAAGAGGAGTCCCGAGAAATGTGTGTACATCTGCTCGGGCAGCCAGGCAGTCTGCGCGACCAGAATCAGGTCTACACTGGTTCAGGAGTGCGCTGACGCGCTCAGAGGGCTAGCCAGGACAAAGGAGGTACAACCAGTGTGGGTTCCGGGACACTGTGGCGTGGCGGGGAATGAGATCGCGAGTAATCTCGCAAGGCTTGGTTCCCGGCGGCCGTTCTGTGACCCGGAGCTGGCCATAGGTATAAGTAGGAAGTCGGTCTCCGTCGCCTTAGACAGGTGGACCGAGAAAGCAATGAAGAGGCACTGGGGGTCGGTTGGTGGCTGCAGGCCGGCGAGGGACTTCGTGGAGGGGCCGGACAGAGATAAAGCTGTCTGGCTACTCGGAAGGAGTCGACATACGCTACGTCGCATCCTTGGGGTGCTCACAGGCCACTGCGCCTTTAGAAGACACCTCACTTTGATAGGCGTAGAGAGGGATCCCATGTGACAGGAATGCGGCGACGATGAGGAAACGTCCTACCACTACATGTGAGAATGCAAGGCTTTTGGGAGTCTTCGAG
Source organism: Tillus elongatus (assembly GCA_964006375.1). Taxonomy (NCBI): domain Eukaryota; kingdom Metazoa; phylum Arthropoda; class Insecta; order Coleoptera; family Cleridae; genus Tillus; species Tillus elongatus. The sequence goes on from OZ023262.1 coordinate 135,312,355, forward strand.
CAGAATTGTTCGTATCGAGGACCCTGAAGAGGAATCAGGTAAGTACCGTCCAATTGAAGACCGTCACGGCCTTCATCTCAAGGTCGAGGCGGTTTGGCGACGAAGCCGAGGAGGAGTAGAGCATGGTTGCTGGGTTGCTGGGGTTGGCAAAAAGGGCCCATGGTGGCCTACTTGCTTGGCGTTGCCCTCCCCACCACTGCTACTACTATTACTTTAGCTACTATTACTACTGCCCAGGGTACAGTTTTAAGCTCTATACTTTTAAATTAATACACTAATAGCCTTTACCAGCTAAGGGCCAGTTCATCGGTTATGCTGATGATAGAGCCGTCTTTTATACAGCCAGCATATGGTCCCCCCATGTCGTGGCAGTTAAAAGTGCTGATAGAGAAAAACTTTTCAAATATTGTTTACTTTTTTAGCAGCAGACTCTTAACAACAAATTTTCGCAAAACATCAGTTATACATGTTATGTGCAGTGCTAAAGATGATTTGAGCACAATTTAGGTGAAATGTGAGAAACAGACGGAGGAGATAAACCAGGTGAATAAATTGGAATATGTGGGAATTACTATTGATACGTGTTCATTTCACCTAAGATTAGTATCAATAGTAATTCCCACATATTCCAATTTATTCACCTGGTTTATGGTGAATAAATTGGAATATGTGGGAATTACTATTGATACTAATCTTAGGTGAAATGAACACGTCGATAGTATAATTAAAAGACCCTTGATACCTACGTTTAGGTTTTTTATCAAAATACTAAGCAAAAACTTTTTGAGAACCATGTACTATGCCCTGGTTTAATCCTTACTAAGCTATGGTATTATTACAAATAATGTTTATAAAGAGCAAAAATTTGTAATAAAATTGGCCATTGAAGTCATTTTGACGAAAAACATTTACTGAACAACCTACTAGAGCTCTCTTTGTTAAATCTGATTTCTTTCACTGGAGACAGCTGTTTATTCAGCACCTTGTCTCTCAACTAACTCAGAAGTGGTACCAAAATGTGATGCAGCAAAAGGTCAAAGAGGTTTTTAGTACTTGATCCCTAAAGTTTCTAATCATGTTCCCGATAATCTGGAAAGAGCTGATAATAATAGTCTCTTTAAAGGTAAGGTTAAAAATTGATCATAACGTTACCTAGAGTGAAGTGTCATCAAATGGTTGTTATGCATTAGAATAATTTGTGATTATAAGAGGCTATGAAACGTACAAGTGTATACCTGTTCATGTATTTGTTTAAGTTAGGAGGGTGTGGATTATTCAGAGTCTTGTTGATGTGCGAGTATACATGTCGTTTTTGCAGTTAAACTTGTATTTGGGTTTGCATTTTCTTCCCGTTTTGACCTTTCTTGTATGTGTGTGTTTTTGTTTCTTTAACGTCGGCCTATTTCCGCGACTATGGCCAATCACCGACGTCAGGGAGCAATTTCACCTCACTATCCTGGGAATTTTGCCGAACCCCTGCCTTTCTGTAAGGAGGGTAGGGATCTTTAACGTGCCCAACATCGCATGGACACGGGATTGACGGCTTTACGCCCCCTCCGAAGGGCGGAACGTGCAGACATTCAACTTGCTCAAATACAATGTCAGAACCTCGGTTGATGTTAATGTTACAATTTGTACTGAAACAGTGAAAGGAGTACGCTGGGATCGAACCCAGTACCCTTCGGTTCGGAGGCACACGTTCTTACCCCTGAACCACCGAGGTTTTCGACCTTTCTTGTATTAGCTGCTTTTGATTGCTTCTGAAAATAATAGCAACTTGTGATCTTCGGAAGAAATCAGATGCTTCTGAGTCCAATATTAATAAGTCCAAAATATTACACTTGCTGGCTTATCCCTGCAGATACGTGACTCTTAAACTATTACGATCACATAACGTCACGAACTTTTACTACTGGAAAGATCACCCAGATTTCGAAAAGTTATTTATGTATTTGCATCTGAACTTTGGAAAAGGAAGACATTGCTTGTAGTTTCCAATATGACGATTAATTGAAGAATTTGAATATACAATAATGGTATATCACAGCACTATTTTCACTGTCAATTTGAAAAGATTTGGACCCACCCATTATTATCGTAATTTAGAACAAAGCCAAGCATACAACCTTTTGGCTAACTGTAGTGTAATTATTTTCAATAAGTACATATTACATTACTATTATTATTATTGATGTTCAAAGCAAAATTCCACAAATACATATCGCAAAAAGCCATTTACGATATGGATGAGTATCTTCATGCCACCGATATGCAGTTTATTTAGAATTAAGACTTCCCCTAAACACGGCCATCTTTTTAGCGAACTTAAAAAAAGAGAAGTATCGATGGTGAGACTTTGCAAAAAATTTTCAAATTAGCGCGAACTAGGACCCTTAGAACCCATATCCGGCGTCAGTTTCAATTTTTATATGTTTATGCATATATCCAACCAATAATTCAAAAAAATATTAACGGATTTTGAAGAGAGTCGGCAAGAATCTTTATTTCATTAATAGCTTGGGCAAGTTCGTTAGCCAGCCTTATCAAACCAGTTTTTGTTAAAAAAAAGATTTTTCCAACGAAAAAAAAAATTGTACCTCATAAAATAACAAAGCTATTCTGGTTAAATTTAAGTTAAATACCTTATTACGTACCAAAATTCATTTTCCTAGGTTTATAGAAAAAATAGTTATTCAAATTTGAAGCATTTAATAAAAATTCGCTACCATAACGTGCTTTCTGCGTCCCTAAATTTTATTGTCTTTTGGATATTTCTTTTTTAGAGAATTTTCATTAAGAAAATTTACTAACACAGAGGTATTGATAGTAAGAATTTTGGAAATTTTCTTTAAATGAGGGCGAATTAGAACCTATATCCAAGGTCAGTTGAAATGTTTATATATATTTCCGTTTATGATTTTATTGACTAAGAAAAAAGCTTTTGAAATCCATTTTGTCAAATCAAAGAACATATGTTACACCTTGAAGTCATAAACTATTTAAACTGCTTTAATATCGTAGAAAGAATCAATTTTAAGTAAATTTTCTGATAATATCTAAGTCAAACGAAGAATAATAGCATGTGAACCAAACATTAGGAACTTGTAAAACATACTTCTTGAGTATGAGTCTTCATTAACCCGCGTTCATTTAAAAAATTTCGTTTAAAAATCACCAACTTTCACGTTTTAAATCGATACGTTGATGTTTTTAGAAGCAAAAACACAAAATTTTAAATTTATTATTTGAATGAAACTTAATCTTTGTTTATAGTATTTAATAATTTTTTTAAACACATAATCTTTTGATATTGTGCCCTCCTTCCTACGAAAATTTTCTGGAAACATTGTAAAAATTGCAACAAGTTTTCTCACTGTAACTTGTGTAGATCTAGTAGAAACACAAATTAGCATTATGAAAATATAAACAATCTTAAAAAACTACACAGCCTATTAAAATGAGATAATTTACCCCAATAAACTTTTGAGGTGAATTACAATTGACATACTTTAAAAAATAGTTGACTAGCATAAACAAAATTACTTACAAGTCTACTAAGCTCACTGAGAGACGTTGGTACCTCTTGATCTTGGTTCATACCTAGCAGGACTGAAAAATAACAATCATCCCAGTTCTGCACTGGCCAGGCAATTTTTTTTATAAACCAACTTTTCTGAAACCACTCACAATATATTCTTAGATATTCTATAAATCACAGGAGGCTTTATCAACGTCTCAGCAACAGGACGTAACATATTATAGAGCTTTCAGCATGAAAGCTCTGAAAGCTTCAGGTGACTTAGAAAAGTGGGGATGCAGACACGCCTGTTCGTTTTGTGAGATCCGCCCCTATGAGATTTCACATGCATATATATTCAGTTAATTATTTAGTTCACTCGGCCAGATCATTATCAACTGGAACAAAAATTAAATTTTATAATTCAATTACGTTTTTACCGAAACATTTACATTATCAAATAAATTATTGGCGTTTACAAATAAAATAATTAAGTGCTACTTATTGTTAATTATGTTAAGATTTTCACATTCTAACAATGACTATAGCAATGTACAACTTTTCTTGCACACAGTGACTAAAGAATACACAATGTGGAACAGCCAAATGGAATAATTTCAGTAACTAAATTATTATTGGGCATATTTATAAAAAATCCTGAAACACGTCACTTTTAGGTTCAAAAATGACATCCTGTAACATGAAAACTTCACCCCTATATTCAACCCCCTTCGAGCAGTTGCAACCCCTAAATTTTTAAATAGGAAGTATTGGCTTGTGATGCCCCATTAAAAAGATCTCTTCATTCCTCATTCAAAAATGCTATGGCCTTAAAGTTTATTCCAAAAATTAACAGTGAAAAAATTACTCTAACGAGCTTCTCTACAACACTCTAAAAAATGTATAACTAATCGCGTTTAATTCTTGATAATAGAAAATAATAAAAGAACATATCAATCTTAATATATGAGATGTTTAAAATGTGTGGTCTGGAACGTTTTGGCAGCATCCTAATAGTATATAAAAATGTATTCTTACGGTAATCAACATCTCAGGCGTGACCGACCTAATTGCAATCGTTATTCTTCTTCTTCTCAGATCAAGTAAATCACGTGATTAGTTTTGTATTCCATACTTTTCACATATCCCCATAAGAAGTCCAATCGAGTAAGATCAGGTGATCGTGCTGGCAATTCAAACGATTCTCGCCTCCCTATCCACCGATTTGAAAATATTACGTCGAGGTACTGTCGAGTATGGATTTGGTAATGTGCTGGTGCTCTACCTGCTGGAACCATATCACATTCGCTGGAACTTGTGGGTTTACTCGATCAAGATATAAGTTTGCCAAAGTTGGCACCAAACTATTTTTCAGTAGTGCTAAATAATTGTCTCCATTCAAATTGTCACCAATGATAAAGAAAAAAGAACATTTGTCGTAATTTAACTTTTTCTGATAATTAATGGTCCCGGTTAGGTGTAGCCTAGCCTGAATTAACGCATAGCTTACTCACAGCCTAGACTAGTTAAGCGAGTCTTTAAATATGTTACTTTCTATCTTTTTTAAGCATAATGCTTCAAATTTGTAAAATGATACAAAACACAACGGATTTGTCTAACTACTTTTTTTTTGTTCCCTCAGGGCTCGTCCGCGGCCTTGCCGCCCCGATAGCACCGCAACCCTTGGTTGATTGTGCATACCCCTAGTCTTACTCCACCCATTCCAAAATCACTGTGCCTTGAACTAGTCTGCACAGCGATTGGTAGGGTGAAGTTTTATATTGCTCTGTCTCCGGTCTAGAGTGACCGTAGATCAGTTGTCTTTTCCGGTCCAGAGCTATACACTCGCACAAGATGTGCTGGGCTGATTCCTCCCCCTCGCCGCAGAGTCTGCATGCGAGGTCCCCTTCGAACCGCCCCATTTTATGTAGGTGTTTCTTGACGGCCATGTGTCCCGTCAAGAGACCTGTTGTGTTTCTGAGCTGTCCTCTGCTAAGGTTTAGCAGCTCCACAGCTCTCTTTGAACTGGGTCCGTCAATTATTGACTTCCCATGTCTGAGCCCTGGACAGTCCACCCAGTACACCTTGTGTTGGTTTCTGACCCAGGACTTAATGGCTCACCTGGCAGTGCTCTTTGACACGCCCAGAGCCGGTTCTGGTCCCATAAATGGTTCTGCTGACCCTCTCTTCGCGAGACTGTCAGCTTCTTCATTGCCTGTGACCCCCGAGTGACCCGGCACCCAGATGAGGGTCACCTCATTCTGCCCAGCCAGGTCGCTCGTCTCGTCTCGGCACTCACTCACTCACCACTACTACTTTACTGGCGTTTAATATACATGTTTGCCTTGAAGTTCAGCAGAAAGCTTTAGCAGATCCTGGTCCCTTAGGGGTAGAAGGGAACTTCTAAATCATCACACTTTTTATTTTGCTGTAGGATATTCGTTAATATAATGTTTCACTTTTCATTCGATTCGGGCCGTAAATAATCCAGACATTGAGTCATATGACTCATTAATCTTAAAAAATCGAAATTGCTCTTCCAAATTCTGCATACAGTTCGCTTTTCGTTAATTACTTTGCTTTATTAACATTGTTCGGGATTGGGGCAGTTGGGTGTTTTCTTTTTCAGTCCAGCCAGGCTTGTATTAACAAATATCGTGTTCACAGCCTAGACTAGTTAAGCCAGTCATTTAAAATATTATTTTATAAATCTTTTAAATGTCTATGCTTCAAAAATTTTTAGTGATACAAAACATAACGGATTTGCTCAACTAGTCATTATTTTATTGGCGTTAATATTTTATTTTTGTCCTAATTTGAAACGGAAAGCTTTAAGAGATCCTGGCCCCGTAAGGGTAGAAGCATCACAGAGTTTACTTTGCTGTGGGATCTTTGTTAATTCAATGCCTCATTATTAATTCAATTTTGGCTACGAATGATTGAAGCATCCAGCCATCTAGAATATCAATCTTGAAACTTCCCTGTTGTTCATTACCCTGCTACCCGTTGGTCGATAATTTTCCTTCATTGGCCTTTCTCGTGATTTGGCTTACTAAAAGTTTTTGATAATTGGTTGCCCCGCTTAGGTGTGTTTTCTTCTACATATGCAGTGCCTATGTCAAAAATTCATAGCCTAGACTAGTTAAGGAAGTCATTTTAAGCCTATTGCTTCATAATTTTTTAAGCCGTGATTTTTAAAATTTGTAGAGAAACAGAAGAGGATTACTTAACTAATCACTATTTTACTGGCGTAAGGTATTTATTTTTTGCCTTAATTAAAATAAAAAGCTTAAGCAAATCCTGGTCCCGTATGGGTAGAAGGAAACTTCTGAATCATCAAACTTTTTCTGTTGATGTAAAATATTCATTAATTCAATATTTTCATTTCTTATTTTATTCTGGTCATACACAATCAAAGCGTTCAGCTCTCTTATCCATTAATCCTAAAACTTTTAACCTATTCTTCAATATTTTGTCTTAAATTATTTTTTCTTCAATACCCCATTACTCGTTGGCTCATAATTTGCTCTCACTAACATTTTTCGTGATTCGCCCTCTTACAATTTCATGAAAACTAATGGTCCCCTGTAAGGTGTTTTCCTTCCAGACCTGCCTTATCCATATTAACGATTATTCAATTCACTGCCCCGGCTAATTAAGCAAGCATTTTAATACATTCTTTTGTAGTTTCTTGAAATGATGATCTTTCAAACTTTTAGAAGCGATAGAAAGACCAAACATAACGCATTTGCTTAACTAGTCACCGGAGCTGAAATTTCATTTTTTCCTTCGTGCGTTAGCATGTCCTGGCCTTGTAAGGGTAAAAGGGAATTGCTAAAGCATCACACTTTTCACTTTCCTATAGAATAATCGTTAATTTAGCATCTTACTCGGATGGGGTCATAAGAAATAATCGAAGCATTCAGCTATCTGACTTATCCTAAAATGTCCAATATTATACTGTTTATTTTGGGTAATTTGTTTGTTGGCTCATTATTTGTCTTCACTAACATGTCTCGTGTTTTAACTTAGAATTTTCTGATAATCTATGACTCCTGTTAGGTGTTGCCATGCGCGAATTACCACATATCCTACTCACAGCCTAGAACAATTAAGCTAGTTTTTTTGTATGTTAGTTTTTTTATATCTAATGATGCAAAAACAACGGATTTAATTAACTAGTCACGATTTTATGGGTGTTAAATATTAATTTTTCCCCAAATTTTAACAGAAAGCCTCAGCAGATTCTGGCACCGTAAGGGAAGAAGGGAACTTTTTAAGCATCAAGCTTTTATTTTGCTGTAGGATGTTCGCTAATTTAATGTATCATTTTTAATTCGATATCGGCCGTAAATAATTGAAGATTTAGTCATATGACCCATCAGTCCTGAAAATTCCAACCTAATCTTCCAAATTCAGCCTACCGTCCATTCTTTTAATACCATATTACTCGTTTATCCATAACTTTGCTTGATTAACATTTTTCGTACTTGGGACAGTTGGGCGTTTTCCTTTTCATTCTTGCCCAGTCTACATTAAGAAACATCCTGTCTACAGCCTAGACTATTTAGTCCAGCCTGTTGATATAATTTTTATAAGTCTTTCGAACACCAATGCTTAATCTTAAAAGTGATACATGCAAAAGGATTTGCTTAACTAGTTACTATTTTAATAGCGTTAAGATTTATTTTTGCCTTAATTTGAAACAGAAAGATGTAGAAGGTCCTGGCCCCGTAAGGGTTGAAGGAAGCTTCTAAAGCACCACAGAGTTTACTTTGCTGTAGAATGATCGTTAATTCAATGCCTCATTATCCATTCAATTGGAGCTACAAATAATTGACGCATTCGGCCATCTAGAAGGTCCATTGTGTAACTTTCCGATTTTCCATCACCCTATGACTAGTAGGTCCATAATTTGGTTTAGTGACATTTCTCATGAACGTTTCTGATAATTAATAGCCCCCGGTGAGGTGTTTTTTCCTCGATCGATGCAGTGACTTAACTGTGGTAACAAATATCCTATTCATAATCTAGACTAGTCAAGCCAGTCATTAAACCTATTGTTTCAGTAGTTTTTAGGCAGTGATGTTTCAAATTTTTACAGAAATACAATATATTTGCTTAACAACTCACTATTTCTCTGCAGTTAAATGTTAAATTTTTGGCTTAGGTTAAAACAGAAAGTTTTAGCAGATCCTGGCCCTTTAATATCTCATTTTTCATTTGATTTGAGTCGTAAATAATTAAAATGTTCAATAATATGACCCATCAATCCTAAAAATTCCAACCTAATCTTCCAAATTCAGCCTACCGTTCATTTTTCTTTAATACCCTATTACAAGTTTGTCCATAACTTTGCTTCAATAACATTCATATTTGGTATATTAGGGTGTTTTCCTTTTCGGTCCTGCCCAGCCAGTATTAACAAATATCCTGTTCACAGCCTGGACTAGTTAAGCCAGTCTTTTAAAAATATTATGTTATTTCTCTTTCAAATGTCCATGCTTTAAAATTTTTCTATTGATACAAAACATAACGAATTTGCTTAACTAGTCACTATTTTACTGACGTTAAAATTTGATTTTTTTCTCAATGTGAAACCGAAAGCTTTAGCAGATCCTGGCCTCGTAATGGTAGAAGGGAGCTTCTAAAGCATCACAAAGTTTCCTTTGCTGTAGGATATTTGTTAATTCAATGCATCACTATTCATTCAGTTTTGGCTACAAATAATTGAAGCATTCAGCCATCTAGAACCTTAATCTTGAGACTTCTCTGTCATTCGTTGCCCTACTACTCGTTGGTCCATAATTTGCCCTTATTGACATTTCTCGCGATTTGGCTTCTTAAACATTTCTGATAATTGATAGCCCCCGCTAAGGTGTTTTTTCTTCTACACCTCTAGTGCTTATGTAAACGAATATCCTATTCATAACCTAGACTAGTTAAGCCAGTCATTAAACCTATTGTTTCAAAATTTTTAATGGCGTGATGTTTAAAATTTGTAGAGAAACACCAGAGATTTGCTTAACTATTCACTACTTTACTGGCGTTAAGTATACATTTTTTTGCTTAAATTAAAATAAAAAGCTCACATTTTTTTGGTGTAGAATATTCGTTAATTGAATAACTCATTTCTTATTTAATTGAGGTCATAAATAATAAAAGTGTTCAGCTATCTGATCCATTAATCCTAAAACTTTCAACCTACTCTTCAACATTTTTCCTAAAATTCGTTTTGTTTTTCAATACCATTTTACTCGTTGATCTATCATTTATTTTCACTTAACATTTGTCCTGATTCGTCCTCTTACTATTCTCTTAAAACTACTGGCCCCTAGTTAAGTTATTTTCCCTCCATGCCTGTCTCGCCAATATTAACGAGCAAACAACAAGCAAGCCTTTTAATATATTATTTACTAATGCATTTAAATGATATTTCAATTTTTTAGAGAAAGACAGAATACAACGGATTTGCTTAACTAGTAACTGTTTTACTGGCGCTCAAATTTCATTTTTTCCTATTTGATAACAGAAGGCGTTACCAGGTCTTGGCCCCGTCAGAGTAAAAGGAAACTGCTAAGCATCGTTAATTTAATATCTTATCATTAAATTGGTGGGGCCGTAAATAATTGAAGCATTCAAGTATCGACTTATCTAATCTTAAAACGCCCAATCTAATGCTGTAAATCTTGTTTTATTTTTTCTTCTATTGTTATCTATTACTCGTTGGGCCATAATTTGTCTTCATTAACATTTCTCGTGATTTAACTTTTTCCGATAAATTATGCCTTCAGTTAGGTGTTGCCCCGCCGGACATATCCTACTCATAGTCTAGACTAGTTAAGCCAGTCTTTAAATACGTTTTTTCTATCTTTTTTACCATAATGCTGTCCCCTGTGGGTCCGGGGACTAACTAAAAGAATAGGCCCAAGGTAACTCCTGCCTGTCGTAAAAGGCGACTAATTGGAATCAAACATTGGCGGGGGTCTTGTCCATGTGGGCCTGGAGGGAGGCGGATATTTCTGGGGAGTGATGTACACCCGGATTTTGAGGCCTCCACTCTGGGCTTACAAATGGATAGTTGCCCGCGCTTGGTTGTTACTCGGGAGCAGGGTTCCGGATGGGTGCCGCCTTGGGTTGAGTGCTGGCGGGTGTCGTGTGTCTAGACGACCCGGAAGGGGTTGACAACTCTGATGAGTGGTAAACACCCGGAGTTTGGGCCCCCCACTGTGTGCTTCGGAACGGACGGACGGCCTCGCTTGTGCGATGCTCGAGAGCGGGGGTCGATGGGATGTCGCCTTGAGTCTAGCACTGGTGGGTGTCGGGTCTAGACGAACCCGGAGGAGAGTTGAGATCTTTAAGGGTGGAATAAAACTAAGGGTTGAGGCCTCTTCTGTGAGCTTCGAAACGGACAAACGACCTCACTTGGATGCTGCACCGAGTCAAACACTGATGGATGTCTGGTCCAGACGAACTTGGAGAGATGTTATCTCTCTTTGAGCTTTGAGACGGGCAAGCGACTTCGCTCAGATGGCAGTACATATGTCAAACAAAGTTTCACCTCGCAGGTGTCGTCTCCTGTCGGAAGCTCGATTTGTTGGGTCAAATTTAAGCTAACGCTGGCAGGTGTTGGACCTGGATGAACCCGGAGGTGGCTGGGGTCTCTAGGGGTGGATTACACCTGGAGACTTGGGCCTACTCTGTGAGCATCGATACATGCTAACGACCCTACCTGGATGCTGTTCGAGGGCGGGACTTCATGATACCGCCTCGAGTCAATGAAACACTGGCGGGGGTCTGGTGCAGGTGAGGCAGACATCTCTGGGGAGTGATATGCAGCCGGAGTTTGATGCCTCCACTGTGGCCTCAGAGACTGACAATTGGCCTCGCTTGGTTGTTACTCGGGAGCGGGGTTCCAGATGATACCGCCCTGGATTGAGCCCTGGCGTGTGTCGTGTGTTCAGACGTCCCGGAGGGCTCTGATCTCTGATGAGTGATAAACACCCGGAGTTTGGAGCCCATACTGTGTGCTACGAAACTGACGGACGGCCTCGCTGGGGTGATGCTAGGAGCGGGCCTCGATGGGATGTTGCCTTGAGTCTTAACACTGTTAGGTGTCAGGTTTGGAAGAGCCTGAGGGGAGCTTAGATCTCTAGGGGTGTACCACAACTGGAGATTAGATGCTACTCGAGAGCGGGACTTCATGATACCGCCTCGAGGCAAACACTGACTGATGTCGAGTCCAGACGAACTCGGAGAGAGGTTATCTCTCTTTGAGCTTCGAAACAGACAAGCGACTTCACTCAGATGGCAGTACACCTGCCAAACAAACTCTCACCCTCAAGAAAAGATCGACTCCCTCAGGGAGCTGGAATTGATGGGTGAAATCTAAATTAGATGTGAGCCACAATGATAGACCTAAGGTCGCGGTGGAGGGACTGAAATAGCCCACTCACAATAAAATCTAATCTAATATAATCTACCATAATGCTTCAAATTTGTAAAGTGACACGACACACAACGGATTTTCTTAACTAGTTACTATTTTACTGGAGTTAAATATTAATTTTTGCCTTAAATTTAAACAGACGACTTTAGCAGGTCCTGACCCTGTAACGGTAGAAGGGAACTGCCAAAGCATCACACTTTTTATTTTGCTGTAGGATATTCGTTGATTCAATGTTTCATTTTCCATTCGATTTGGTCCGTAAATAATCGAGACATTCAGTTCAATAATCCTGAAAATTCCAAATTATTTTCCAAATTGTGCATACCGCGCATTTTTCGTTAATACCCTATATTTGATCGTTCGTTGCTTTCCTTCATTAATATTTTTCGTGATTAGAGCAGTTGGGTGTTTTTCTTCAGTCCTGCCCAGCCTGTATTAACAAATAGCCAGTTCACAGTCTGGGCTAGTTAAGCCAATCTTTTAAAATATTATTTTAGAACTCCTTTAAACGTCAATGCTTTAAAATGTGACACAAAACAGAACGGATTTGCTCAACAATTGACTGGGTTAAGGTTTTATTTTTGTCTTAATTTGAAACAGAAAGCTTTAGCAGATCCTGGCCCCGTAATGGTATAATTACCGCTTTTACCGCTTAGGTGTTTTTTCTTCTACACATGCAGCACCTAAACGAATATCATATTCATAGCCTAGACTAGTTGAGCCAGTCATTACACCCATTGTTTCAGGAGTTTTTTAAGCCCTGACGTTTAAAATTCGTAGAGAAACACAACAGATTTGCTTAACTATTCACCATTTTACTGGCGTTAAATGTCCATTTTTGTTTAAATTAAAACAGAAAGTTTTAGCGGATCCTGGCCCCGTAAGGGTAGAAGGGAACTTCTAAGGCATCACACTTTTTCTTTTGTTCTGGGCTATTCGTTAATTCAATTTCTCATTTCTTATTTACTTTGGGTCATCAATAATTAAAGCGCTCAACTATCTGATCCATTAATCCTAAAACTTTAAAGCTACTCTTCAAAATGTTCCATAAATTCGTTTTTGTCAATACGCTATTATTTTTTGGTCCATAATTTGTTTTCACTAACATTTGTCGTGATTCGTCCTGTTACATTTTTTTAAAACAAATGGCCCCCAGTTAGGTGTATTCGTTCCACGCCGTGCCGCCTATATTAACGAATATTGAATTCACTGCCCTGCTTACTTAAGCAGGCCTTTTAATATATTATTTACTAACGTCTTTACATGATGATATACCACATTTTTAGAGAAAGACTAAACACCACGGATTTACTTAACTAGTTACTATTCTACCGGGGTTCAAATTTCATTTTGTCCTATTTGAAAACGGAAGGCGTTACCAGGTCCTGGTCCCGTAAGGGTAGAAGGAAACTGCTTAGCATTACACTTTTCACTTTGCTATAGAATACTCGTTAATTGATTATCTTATTTGATATTAAGTTGGGACCATAAATAATCGAAGCATTCAGGTATCGACTTATCTAATACTAAAATTCCCAATCTAATACTGTAAATTCTATTACTGGTTGGCTCGTAATTTGTCTTTATTAACATTTTTCGTGATTTAGCTTAGCATTTTATGATAATTAATAGCTCCAGTTAGGTGTTGCTCCTCCTGAAATAACGCATATTCTACTCACAGTGTAGACTAGTTAAGCCAGTCTTTAAATATGTTGTTTTATAATATTTTTTACCATAATGCTTCAAATTTGTAAAGTGATACGAAACACAACAGATTTGCTTATAAGCATTTTATGATAATTAATGGCTCCAATTAGGTGTTGCTCCGCCTGAATTAACGCATATTCTACTCACAGTGCAGACTAGTTAAGCCAGTCTTTGAATATTGTTACGTTCTACGGAGTTCTGGATTTGTTGACTAACAAAACACATATTTTCAAACTACTATTTATTATAACTAACTATTTTCCAACACCATAAGCACATCAACTAAAATATTTCTCTCTATTACTAAATGTCCATAGAACTACATTCCACTATCCGCCTTCTATGATCGCTTCTTATACATCAGCACTTACTACTGCTGACTCGCTTAATACTCTATGATCACTTACTATGCACCACACTAATTCAATACTGAACTAACTTACTCTATGTACGGCTCGCCTATTTATACTGTCCATAGAGATTCTAGGCCTTCTACACTGATCTACACCTGTCACTTCTGGTCCCTTCTAGAAATATCAATCCAGAGTGTTCGCTGTTACCAACACACTACAACTGACTATAGAAATAACAAAGTCCATAAACTTAATTCTCATAGACAAATGTGACATTGCACCCCTCTTATATTCGATCGTCCCGGTCGAATTCTGACATTTCTTGGTATGGCGTAAGTCTCTGCATATGGACCACCTTCATCTTGCTCTTCGGGCTCCTCTGAATGCGATAGACAACGTCATTGATCCTTTTGACCACCTTATAAGGACCTTCCTATAATTTCTGTAGTTTGGGTGACCGTCCCTTGCGTCGTACTGGATTGTAGAACCACACACGATCTCCTTCTTTAAAACCAGCTGAATTAGTCCACACGTCATAACGGGTCTTCATGCGGTCGCTTTCTACTCGTGTATGCATTCTGACAGCAGAGTGAATGGCATCTATTCTTCTTTCCAAATCTTTTATGTATTCATCAGTTGACCGTGAAGCATCTGTGGGTTTTCCAAATATGAGATCAGGAGGAAGTCTTAACTCTCGCCCAAAAACCAGGCTGGCTGGTGTATGTCCGGTAGTCTCATGTACAGCCGAGCGGTATGCCGGTAGAAATAGTGAAATGTGCCGGTCCCAATCCGTTTGGTGTTCATTGACAAATATTCTTAAGTGGGACTCCAAAGTAGCATTGAGTCTTTCCACCATTCTGTCAGATTGAGGGTGCATGGGTGTAGTTCTTGTTTTCCTAATTCCCATAACCTCACAAACCTTCTGAAATACAGCCGACTCGAAGTTGCGTCCTTGGTCGGAATGAAGCTTTAGTGGTGCGCCAAATCTACAGAAAAACTCATTCACCAATACTTCTGCGACGGTGGTGGCCTCTTGATTCGGGACCGCAAACACCTCTGACCACTTGCTAAAATAATCCATCCATGGAAAGAACCAGCTATGTCGATTGCAATTCTTGCGAAAGGGGCTCCCACGTTGTACTGCTTCATTCGCCCCCTGGTTTTTGATTTAGGTCAATTACTGGAGGCACACGCTTGGCAGGTTTTGCACCATTCTTCCACATCAGCTCTACATCGTAACCAATAAAAACGTTCTCTGACCCTTTCCAAAGTTTTCCTTACCCCTAAGTGGCCTCCACCTGCCCCGCCATGGATCTCCTCGATTACCTCCCTAACTCTTGGCCGCGGAAGGATTATTTGCTTCAATATGCGGGTTCCATCCTCTGACTCCCAACTCATGACCAGAAGATTACCTTCGATTGCAATGGAGTCCAAATGGGCCCAGTAACTTTTGGTGGCAACGCTTTTATCACTAACTTCTGACCAAGTGGGTCTTTCGTGGCAAGTCTCCTTCCATCTGTAGATTGGTTGGATATCAGGGTCTTCCTTTTGCGCCTCCATTAACCTCTGCGGGTCCCATCGATCAACGGGTTCCACGGTTGTCCTCCTACACACTTCAAGATTCAGTCCTTCTTTGTTTTCGGCAGAGGTGCAATGCTTGCATTTTCTGAATCATCACACTTTTTCTTTTGTTATAGAATATTCGCTATTTCAATATCTAATTTCTTATTTAGTTGGGGTCATAAATAATCAACCGTTCAGCTATCTGATCCACTAATCCTAATACTTTCAACCTACTCTTCAAAATTGTGTCTAAATTCGTTTTTTCGTCAATACCCTATCACTCGTTGGCCCATAATTTGCTCTCATTAGCATTTCTCGTGATTCGCCCTGTTACAAGATTCTGAAATCGAGTGGTCTCCGGTGTTTTCCTTCCAGGCCTGCCTTGTCTATGTTAACGGTTATTCTGTTTACTGCCCCGACCAATTAAGCAAGTCTTTTAATATATTGTTTTCTAATTTCTCTAAATGATGATATTCCAAACTTTTAGAGAGAGACCAAACACAGCGGATTTTCTTAACTAATCAAATGGCGTTCAAATTCATTTTTTTCTTCCTGCGTCAGCAGGTCCTGGCCCTGTAAGGGTAGGAGGGAACTGCTAAAACATCACACTTTTCACTTTCCTATATAATAATCGTTAATTTAGTATGTTATCGATTTTTATATGTTTGACAGAAAATACCTGGTACCGTTAAAATCGCTGGGATCTATGAAATGGTTTGTAAAGTTTGTGATCTTAAATACATCGAGCAAACTAAAATATCTATTGAAATTAGATGTAAAGAATATTTAGCACAACTAAGATACGGCACTATAGGTAGATCATGTGTGGCCCGAAATATTTGGGATAAGAATCACCACGTAGATAAACCTAAATTTAGTAAAAAATGTTAGACAAACATGACAGCTAAACGCTTTCGAATATATATATATATATATATATATATATATATATATATATATATATATATATATATATATATATATATATATATATCGAACCGACAACCCAAAAAATAATTAACGGATTTCGATGAAACTTACCAAGTGCCTTTATTTTATTAATGGCTTGGATGAGTTTGTTAGTCAGGAAAATCGGACAAGGTTTTCTGTGAAAATTTTGGGTTTTTTTTTACATTTTTTCTCAGAAAATTACAGATATATTTAAATTAAATTTGACGGATATGTTTGTTTGCGAAATAACTTACTACGTACTAAAATTTAACTTTCTAAGTTTATAGAAAATTGAGCTATTTAAATTTTAAATTTTCTTCCGAAAATTCTTTTTTCTTCGAAAAGTACAAAGTTATTTTAATCAAATTTATCGGATATCTTTCCTTAGAAAAGACCTTACCACATACCAAAATTAAACTTTCTAAGTTTATAGAAAATTGAGTTATCAAATTTGAAGCATTTAATAAAAAATTCACCACCATAACGCACTTGCTGCGTCCCGAACTTTTTTTAACCTTCATATGGGGCCATAAATAAAAGTCTGGACGCAGAAAGTGCGTTATGGCAGTGAATTCTCCTGAAACTGCTTTAAGAATAAATATGCCGTTTTTTAATGAAAGCAGGCATCAAATTTGGTTACCAGTTTAACCTATATAGTAGAAACAATGTTCCATATTTTGTTAAATAAGGGCTTTGACAAAACCCCAAAAAAACTTTTTTGCCTGAAAATTTATAATTTTTTCATGAAAATTAAATTAAATAACTTATTAAACCTTTATTATTATGATCTTCACTTCTGAAACACAAAATATAGGCTGTCCTATTTGAAACAATTGAGTTACGACAATTTGTTTTTTTTTAATATAGTCACTATTTTAGAGCCCCCTATATGCGGCAACTCTATTTTTTCATGAAATAATATAAACGAAAACCTAATGAATGCTTCAATTGTATGGGACTCCGGTTTCTATTGGTAAAAACGCCGTATCACATTTTTGTTATGTGCCAAGAATGTGAAAAGTTGCAAAACAATTGAAATATCTCGAAAACAGGCATGCATTACAATTCGATGTAAAAGGCAAAACTGCAATAATATAAGGGTTGTTTGATTTAAAAAAAGAAAATTTGTATCGCGAACGACTTGTGGGCTACCTGTGATTGCCGAATTAATTTTTATAAGATACAGCTCAAGATACCCTATAATTAACATATACAATTTATTCTCGTACCTTAAATAACTAAAACTACTGCTAAAGCATGAGAGAAAGGGCCTATTTGAAATGAATTTTCTGGGAACACTTTAGTAAAATGAAGGACCATGTCGGTTGAAGCTAAGAGGTTTGTAAAACATTCTTCTTGCGACATTTTCTTTACATAACCCGTATTAGTTTCAGGTTCTTTGCCTAAATGTTGCCATTTTTGACGTTTCAAATCGCGACTTTCACGTTTTGAGGAAAACCTCAATCTTTTTTTTTCTTTAAATGCCTATAACTTTTGTGTATTTAAACGTACAGACAAATTTTGGTACATGGTTTTATTCTTATTTTTTACTTTTTAAATCTTAATGCTAAAGATTTTAAAGTGATACGAACTGCAACGGATATGCTTTGCTGGTCACTTTTTTACTATTTTACTGGTATTAAAACGTTAAATTGAAACAGAGAGCTATACAAGATTATGGCTCTATAAAGGCTAGAGAATTTCTAAAGCATCGCACTTTTAATTTCGCTTTTAAGGCTTTGTTTCTCACATTCAATTTTGGTTGTAAATAATCCAAGCCTACAGCAGTGATAGCTAATACCTTCAACCTACTTTTTAAATTCGGTTTAAAAATTCGTTTTTCTTCAATACCCTGTTACTCGTTGACCCATGTTTTGTCTTCATAAATAATTACGTTCATTCGACCTCTTACCGTTTTTGGTATTTAAAGGCTCCCTGTAAAGATGTTTTTCCTTCCTTACTCACAGCTAACACTTGTTAGGTCTGTCTTTTAATACACCGTGTCTAAACAATACAGTTCTGTTAACGAACCTCTCACCAGGTTTTTGCCAACATTCAAGGGGTGGTGGCTTGGGAGAGGAACACAACTAGTTTAAATGCACCCCTATATCGTTTTGCACCTTAGTTTAAAGATCTTAAAGAAAGCCACATCATGCCGAAAATCCGAAGTCATGATTAATAGTCAACTGATTAATGTTAATGGGATTTTTTTTTCCAACAGGTATGAAATTTCTAGTGCAATATATCAGGATCCGTTAGATCTTTTCTTATTCACAACAGTGATATAAATTATTAGTGTGTGTGTGTGTGTGTGTGTGTGTGTGTGTGTGTGTGTGTGTGTGTGTGTGTTGCATCATGGGATGGTTTTGAATGTTTCATTCATCAACCACAGACTTTTAGCCTACAATTTCGTGTCGAATCATAACCACACCCAGTACGGCAAACCTATAACTAGATTTTGTCATGTGAATGTGAACAGGTAATAACTATATTCGAGGATTCTTTGAATTCTAAATGAAAACCAAATGGATACATATATCCACAATCTCACGTAAACACAATCATCACATTAGTGTTACCAATATACTGCTACATGATATCTTAAATACTTACATACCTGCTTTCACCCACTGCTTCACACATACAATCCAAACATACCTACCTAATCTATACATCAATATGTGTGTGTGTGTGTTTTGTTTCTTTAACGTCGGCCTATTTCCGCGACTATGGCCAATCACCGACGCCAGGGAGCAGTTTAACCTCACCATCCTGGAAATTTTGCCGAACCCCTGACTTTCTGTAAGGAGAGTAGGGATCTTTAACGTGCTCAACATTGCATGGATACGGGACCGACGGCTTTAACCCCCATCCCCCCCCCCCAAGGGCGGAACGTGCAGACATTCAACTTGCTCAAATACAATGCCAGAACCTCGGTTGGTGTTAATGTTACAGTTTGTACTGAAAAAGTGAAAGGAGTACCGTGGGACCGAACCCAGTACCCTTCGGTTCAGAGGCATATGTTCTTACCTCTAAACCACCGAGGCTCTTATACATCAATATAAATATTACAATATAATTCTAACTACTATACATTTTTTTAGTGATTTTGAATTTCTTTTTTGCACATAATCTGTTTTTTTAAAATTATTCACCTTTTTTATTTTGGTTTTTTGTGTGTTTTTTTGTTTGTTTTTTTAGTTGTTTTTTTTTAAATTAATTTAATTATTTTTTTGTTTTTTTTATTATTATTATTATGTTTTAAATTCTAAAAATTTAAGGAATGACTGGGACACATTGTCGCCTAGGGACCTGCCAAGGCTCATAGACATACTGAATTGGGCCACGGAAAGGCTGGGTATACAAAAAGACAGACATTAGGATTTATGTTCAGTACATTGATACAATTTTATTTTATTTAATTTATACACACACGCACAAATATATATATATATATATATATATATATATATATATTCTTATAAATCTACATCTATGTTCGTGAAAAATCTATCTATTAATTTATATACATCTATGTTATTTAAGCTAAGAATATAGTTTGTGTTTAAAGGAAGCTGGATCTCTGTTACTTGTTTTATTCCCGTTAACAACTGCAATCTTTGTCTCTCATAGTTCCTGCATGAAAACAATAAGTTATCTATATCACAGACCGCTTGTTCATCACAGCTGCAGTACGGTGTGGATTCTACACCTATTCTATATAAGTGGGATCTATATCTACCGTGATTATTCCTGAGCCTTATTATGGTGGTTAAAACTTTTCTATGTAAATTAAATATTGTTTTAGCTGAATTTCTTCTGGTAATTTGGGATTAAGGAGTTTATATCTGTTGGATGTTTTCTGTGTATATGACAACCATTCTCTTTCCCAAATAATTTTGATTTTTCTTTTAATGTCAAATACAAATTCTGTGTATGGTAGTTTTATAATCTGATAGTGCCCCTGAGTTGATGCTGTTTTCGATAGTTGGTCTACATCATTACTGTGAGCTTGAACCCATAAGAAAGTCACCTTGATATTGGGGTGTTCACAAATATTTTCCTGATGTTTCCCAACGATGGATCGTTATTAATATGCACGTGACTGTATTGTATTGTTTTAGCAGCTGATTGGGAGTCAGTGATAATTAAAGCCTTTTCTACTTGGTTTTCCACCACCCAGTTAACTGCTTTTTCTATCGCGCATAGTTCTGCTGTATGTATAGATGTTAAATCCGCTGGTTTAAACATATCGTGAGTCTTTCGTTTTTCTATTAAATAAGCTGCTCCCACTCCCTTTTAGTGAATTTTCTTTAAAAAAAATCACTAATGAGGAGATTGAATTTTGAAAAAATTTCTTCAAATCAGCGCTAATTAGGACCCCCAGAACACATATCCGGGGTCAGTTTCAATTTATATATATATATATATATATATATATATATATATATATATATATATATATATATATATATATATATATATATATATATATATATATATATATATATATATCTGTGTGTGTGTGTGTGTATCACACCGAAAACTCAAAAAATAATGGGCCGATTTTGATTAAATTCGGTGAATAAATTCCTTTTGCAAATGGCTTGGACAAGTTCGTTAGCCAGGAAAATCTGCCCAGGTTTTCCCGGAAAATTTTGTGTTTTCTTTCGAAAAAAATTTATATCTCCGGAATTAACAAAGTAGGGGCAACCAAATTTGGTGCGCGGGTTTATATCCTTATAGGTAAGTTACTTACCAAAATTTAGCTATGTAGGTCAAAAGACAAAAAAAGTTATAGCCATTTAAAGAAAAATAAATTGGGGTTTTCCTCAAAACGTCAAAGTTGCGATTTAAAACGTCAAAATCGGCAACATTAGGCAAATAATTTAAATCTAATACGGGCTATGGAAATCAAATGTCTCAAGAGGGATGTTTTACAAACCCTGAGGTCTTAGTTTCAACCATCATTGTTTTTCATTTTACTAAAGTGTTTCCAGAAAATTCAATTCAAATAGACCCTTTCTCTGATGCTTGGCAGTAGTCTTAGCTATAGAGTTTATCGTTTAATGGTATATAATTTTTGTCGAATTTTCGTAAAAAATCAATAAAGTTCAATATATCCGTTATTATACAAGATATGAAAAAAAATGGTATATATTAATTATAGAGTGTCTTGAGCTACATCTTAAAAAATATTTCTACCATTACAGGGTGGCCCATAAGTCGTTGGTGATACAAATTTTCTTTTTTTTTAATCAAACACGCCTTATGTTGTTGCATTTTTGCATTTTCCATCGAAATATAATGCATGTTTGTAAGAAAAGAAATTCTGGATGCAGCAAGTACCTTATGGTAGCGAATTTTGTTCAAATGCTTCATATTCGAATAGCCAAATTTGCTATTAACCTATAAGGTTGACCAAGAAACGAGTTTTTCCGGGAATACTTTAAGTTTACTTTTGGAATTTTTTGTACATTTTCACACAATAAAGAAATTTTTATGATACATGGCACATTGTTTTTACTATATAGGTTATACTGGTAACCAAAATTGATGCCTGCTTTCTTAAAAAGAAAACATACATATTTGCAATAAAAACATTTTAATGAAAATTCACTACCATAACGCACTTGCTGCGTCCAGAGTTTTTACTTTTGGATCCAGCGGTATAAATACACAAATAGTCTAAAAACTTACCGTGTATTATCTTCTTAAATATAATTTGATTTAATAATGATTTAATGATTTAATTGTCAGTGTACTCAGGAATGTGTACCTGCATTGGCTGTACGATAGATTTAAACGGTAAGTTGAATTATTAGTAATTTGATAAATTATTAATAACTAATAATTTGATGAATAGTTAATAAATTATTAATTTGAATTATTAATAACTTAAACGTTATCAAACATAGACACTTGAGATTTGAGGCACGATACTGCCTTCTTTAAACAGAGGTACCACACGATATAGTGGTGCATTTAGAATACATGCGCTGTACCCCGCAGCAACCACGCCTTGATGATTTGAAAAAACAACAATGATAAACAGAAAACAAAAAAATGTCATATTCAGAGTCAAAAATGCAGACTTAATTTTTTCTATAAGATGTTTAAAATATATGAGCGTAACTGTATGAGTTGCAGGTTGCGGCACATATAGCCCAGCCAAATTAGACAAAATAAGGACTCTATGTTGAAAAAAATCCCGGATAATTGGAAATGATCTCAATCGCTTCTTTTCCATTTCAGATTGAAGAAAAAACTCCTGAGGGGTGGGGGTGAGCTCGAAGGGGGGGTCTAAAGGTGACCATTTTCAGTTTTTCGCTTATATCTCGGAAACTATGTGTCGTATCGAAAAATTTGAAAAGTGAAGCTGATAAAATTCCCTACAAGATTCAATACCTACTTTTGTTTCTAGGACGCGTAGTTATGACGTCAGAGCGCTCTGACAACAGAACTTACTGTCGCGCTCTGCAAAAATCGTAGAATTTGCGTTCAAAATTATTTCCAAATCACTCATTTTACATTAACGTGAAATGGATATTTAATGAAATGCTGGCGTTGGTTTATGCAGGTAGGAAGTTTTTCGGCGAGGTGATTCGGGACGATGGGTAAGAGGGGTGCAGTTTCAGGTCTGACGTCAGCCCTCTCTCCTGCCACCCCCATTCCACCGGGTTCCCGTTGCCCCCAGTTTTGGTTGTTGTTCGTACGAAAACCAGTGTGACCACAAGTATGCTATATCAGCAAATGGGTGCGGAGGGCATTGACGTCACACAGGCTGAATCTGATGCTGCTACAACAATCGTACGATGTGCAGTGGAAAAAGCAGAGACAATTGGTCATCTTGCTGTCATTGGCGAAGATGTAGATTTGCTTGTTCTACTTACTGCTTCAGCTCCACGTTATAAAGGAATCATACTTTTCAAACCAGCAAAAGGTCAAGTTGAAAACAGAACGTATTCTTCCACACAATTTCAGGAGTGTGAGTTTGCACGAAGTTAAGTACACATTCATGGTTTAGTGGTTGCAACACCACATCGGAAATATTCCGAAAATGGAAGGGACGAATTGCCAAATTATTGATAAGCGACAGGAGCCTCCATCCCATACGGCGAGAAGATGTTTCTGGCAGTGTACAACACGCGAGAAAAAGATCTTAATGTACAGTGGTTCACAGCATTCCTCAAATCCACCATGAAAATCAAATCAGACCTCGCCTCTTTACCACCAGCCAGAGGTTCAGCTCAGCAGCACTCCTTTAGCGTGTACCTGCAAGTACAGTAATGGCTGGGGAACAAACTGGAACCAACTGATTGAGGTTGGAAGATGGGCCCAGACGGAAACCTGTAGCCCTTCACCTGGGACGATCCCCCTGCTCCAGCGAACATCCTCAAAGGCATATTTTGCGGTTACACGATAGGATGTGGGACACGATGTGGGTGCCGTAAAACTGTGCTACATTGCTCAATAGTGTGCAACGGCAAAGGGGCGTGCACCAACCCCCCCCCCCCCTCTTGATGTATATATTCTGCTAGAGGAAGACTGAACACCCTCAAGAAACACTGGTTGATTGGGACCCCCCTATAGACAGAACTGCTTCATTCATAAAACTTACTCATTCTGATTTTATATTAATAATTTTATATCAAACCTCGATTTAGTGTTAATAAACCTTAATTTACAGAATGTTGGTCTTATACTTTCTCACGCCTGTAACCCTTAACAGTTAAGTCATAAAAATAAATTCAAACCAACATACATACAAAGGACCCCCCCCCCCAGAAGCCCAAGGTCTACTACACTATACAATGGATTTTAGGGCGATTTTTCACTAGGTCTTTAGGGATTTCACCACCACACCCGATATCCCCCCACTCCCCACCCCTCCGGAAAAGATTCCTGGATTCACCCCTGACTGTAAGGTATAGAACTAGTCATGAAATTTATAGGGGTGGAAAGAAAATAGCGTTGCTACCTTCAGTGAGATGTTAAAACCTCAGGAAGGGACGAAATGAAGGTTTTTCTTGCAGAGCGCGACAGTAAGTTATGTTTTCAGAGTGCTCTAGCGCCGCAACTATGCGTCCTAGAAACAAAAGTGGGTAGTAAAGAATTTTGTTAGCTTCATTTTTCACGTACAAAAGTTTTTTACACGACTGGCGGTTTCCGATAAATAGGCGAAAAACTGAAAAAAGTCACATTTAGATCCCGCCCTCTTCGAGCTCACCCCCACCCCTCAGGACTTTTTTCTTCAATCTGAAATGGAAAAGAAGCGATTAAGATCATTTCCAATTATCCGGGATTTTCTATTGATAATTATCCGCAATCGTTATCTGGGACAGGCTATGTTTTTTATGTCCAAGACGGTATACACCAAAAAGTTAAATTAAATAAAATAACATATATTTACACAGTAGAGGCAATTGCCTTGTACGAAGCACTTTAATGGTCAATTGAAAACAAAATTAAGTATACGCTAATTTTATCAGATTCCAAATCAGTTTGGCTTTCACTTAAAAATTACACCAAGCATGTAAAAATCCAGTATTATGTAGCATTGTGAACTTGTATCAGCTGGTATGTGATAGTGATAATAAGGTCATATTTATGTGGATCAAGGGGCCCCCTGCACTAACAGGTAACGAAACAGCCGACAAACTAGCTAAAGAGTCTATAGAAAGTCCAATCAAAATAATAAACTTGATTACTGCTGATGATCTAAACCAAAAAATGAAATCTGAAATAAGGGAAACATGGGAAAGTGAACGGAATGAGTTTGTTAGCAAAACAACTAATCGATTTGCCCTTATTCATCATCCGTAAAATAATTACATATATTTATGAATTTAATATGTCAAGATTCTGTGCTACTAGAATTACTAGAATGAAGCTCAATCACGGCTGCTGTCCACATCACCTACATAGAATATTGGTACATACTACATAGAATTGGTAACAATCCGTATTGTACATGTGACAACAGTTACCTAGGAACTCTAGAACACCTTATGTTTCAGTGCAGTCTGTATAACCCGATCCGTAGGCAATTCTGGAAAGAATTGAAAGATGCAGGGATCGAGTTTCCTGTGAATTTAGCAACACTAGTTTGTACAAATAGCCTCGTGATCTATAGTATTCTAATAAAATTTATTCGGCAAACAAAAATCAATATTTAGTTTAAGTATTAGTCGTAGTTAAAGGTAATTTTAGTTCTCCTACTGTCTTGCCTATTGTTTACTATCCCATGTCATCAGCTGTCCAGTGTTGTTTGTTGAAAAAATGCCATGAAGGACACCTCGGCGAAAAGCGTGTATCCCTTGTTACTATACATAGAGAAAAGTAAAAAAAAACAGATACATTTTTTATGTTGAAAACGTTTTCCCCTCTAATCCTCTTTAGTGTTGTAAGTGTTGATATCCATGCCACACAAATAAATAAATAATTCTGAATGAGAATCGCCTGTTATAACAATGTATAAATAAATATAAAAAAATGTGCAAATTCACTGCAGAGTTTCGTGGCCAATGAATGAAATATTCGAAGCCAATACTTCACACACACACGCGCGCGCACGCACGCGCACGTCGAGCCACTGAATTAAACCCCTGCGTCTTATTTAGTGATTTATAAAGTTCTGATTAAGAAAATCACGCACAGCTGCGACATAATGTGGTGGAGCATCATCCTGCCGAAACCACACATCCTCTTCTGCCAAAGCGTTGTCATTTTCCAATATTTCTACAATAGTCGAGTAGATATATGCGTTTCCAGCAGATCCAAATAGATGTTTTCATCCAGATTTCCTCGTAGGGAGAAAGGTCCTATAAGGTGGTCTCTCGGTATGCCCACCCAAATATTTAATTTCCCTGGATAGTGCGTATGAGTTTCACGAAAAATTCTTAGATTTTCATGACTCCAGTAGAAGCAGTTATGGCGGTTGACTTGGCCATCCAGTTGGAATGTACATTAATCGGAAAACGAGATTGAATACAATAAGGTTGGATTCTTTCTTGCACGATCACTCCTGTCTTCACAGCATTACACGCGGCGATCAGGGTCATCCTGTGCTAAATTAATTTTGTATAGGTGATAGTTATTATTACTTTTTAAAATTCGGCGGCAACTAGCTACAGAAATTCCTGAAGTACTTGCAAGTTTCTTGAGAGCCAACTTTGGTTCCATTGCGATGTGACCCTGGACAGCTACCTGATTACCTCCATTACGTACGAGCTGCTCACGTTGATGCTTTCTGCATTAAAGTCAGGACATACGGATGAGGCGAAGTATTTTTCTCAGGATGATGATCATTAAAAATCTGTGCTGCCTGTCGTGCATAGTGTCATTATTGTAGAACAAACTAATTACTTCCACCTTTTCGGCAATTGTATAAACCATTCTTACAAATTGGAATTTGATCGACTTTGTGATAATTTTACGAGATATTTAGTTGCCTCGTTTTAAGTAAAATAGGTCAGAAAGTTAAATTGATAAAGCTTATTAAAAGATAAATGAAAAATCATAAAAGAGAATATGTTTATCGAGAAATTGTAAAAAAAGTCGGCAGATAACGCACGAAATGCTTCAAAATGTGCGTTCGGAATTGCAGCGAAAATTTTATGAATTGTATGAAAGTGGAGGGAAGATAATTTGAACGTTTAATTAAATAACATTCTTTGATTCATTGATCTTTTGTCTTTTTAGTGAATTTTCGTAGAAAACATTCACTAATGGAAAGATCCCGACTTTTGAATTTTGAAAAAAATTTTGCAAATGAGCGCAAACTAGGACCCCTAGAACCCATATTCGGGGTCAGTTTCTATTTTTATATGTTTATATAAAAAATATATACGTTTTCCAGGAAAATTTTGAGTTTTCATTCGAAAAAAATTTTTATCTCAAAAAATAAAAAAGCTATGATAACCAAATTTGATAGGTAGGTTTATGATATAAAAAGTAAACTATACAGCAAAATTTGGATTTCTGTGTTACAATAAAAAAAAGTTATAGTAAAATATTTTGTGCCAGATCATTTTTATGAAAATTCACTACAATAACGCACTTGCTGCGTCCAGGCTTTTAGTGAATTTTCGTAGAAAAAATTCACTAATGGGTAGATCCAGACTTTTGAATTATGAAAATTTTTTTCCAAATGAGCGCGAACTAGGACCCCTAGAACCCATATCCGGGGTCAGTTTCAATTTTTATATGTTTATATATATATATATATATATATATATATATATATATATATATATATATATATATATATATATATATATATATATATATATATATATATATATATATATATATATATATATGTGTGTGTGTGTGTGTGTGTGTGTGTAAATGGCTTGGATAAGTTTGTTAGTCAGGAAAATCGGACAAGTTTTTCCGGGAAAATTTTGAGTTTTCATTCAAAAAAAATTATATCTCCGGAATTAACAAGGTAAGGGCAACCAAATTTAGTACACGAGTTTATATCATTTTAGGTAAACTACCTACCAAAATTTAGCTCTGTATGTTAAAGGACAAAAAAGTTACAGGCATTTAAAGAAAAATAATTCTTGGTTTTCCTCAAAACGTCAAAGTCGCGATTTAAACGTCAAAATTGGTAACATTTAGGCAATGAACCTAAAAGTAATATGATCTATGGAAAGAAAATGTCTCGAGAAGAATGTTTTACAAACCCTTAAGTCTTAGTTTCAACCGTCATTGTCCTTCATTTTACTAAAATATTCCCAAAAAAATCATTTCAAATAGACCCTTTCTCTGATGCTTTGGTAGTAGTGTTGGCTATAGAGTTTATTGTTTAATGGTATATCAATTTGTCGAATTTTCGTAAAAAATCATTAAAGCTCAATGTATACATTATTATGCAAGTTACGAAAAAAAAATTGTATACATTTATTATAGGGTGTCTTGAGTTACTACTTAAAAAATATTTCCACAATTACAGGTGGCCCATACGTCGTTGCTGATTCAAATTTTCTTTTTTTTTTTCAATCGAACACGCCCTATGTTATTGTTTTTTTGCATTTTCCATCGAAATACAATACAGCTTTGTAAGAAAAGAAATTCGGGTCGCAGCAGGTGCGTTATGGTAACGAATTTTCATTTAATGCTTCAAATTTGAAAGCTCAATTTGCTATTAACCTATAAGGTTGACCAGGAAACCAGTTTTTTCTGGAACAACTTAAGTTTACTTTCGGAAATTTTTGTACATTTCCAAAGAATAATAATATTTTGATGAAACATGGCACATTGTTTCTACTATATAGATTAAAATTAACTACCATAACGCACTTGCTGCGTCCAGAGTTTTTTTATTGCTGATATTATTGCCATATGCCAAAATTTTAAAAGTCGTATGTTGGCGTGAGCAGAATTGAGAAAGCTTTAAAAGAGGTGTCACTCAACATACGGTGCCATTTACATTTTAAGGCTACTTTACGCCACTGCCTAAGGGGAAGGTTTTAAGACACCAAAACTTACTCCATCATGTGTCCCCCTTGAAAACAAAGTCGACGTATGTCGCTTTTTTTAAAATTCCAATATTTTCGATCTGGGAAGTTTTAATCGGCGCACATACCTATATATGTGTATTTAATATGAAACAGTTTCAGCAAGTTAGGGCACAAACAATCAATGAATTATTTTTTAACGGTTTACATTTATCTTTTCAACATGAGATAAATTGCAAATACTCGTTGAAATGAATCGAGTTGCAAGGATTGTATCCCTACGCATTTTTAAGGACGGGCAGAATAATAATTCTGACACTAGTTGAAATAGAATTCTATGGGACAAATTTTGTCTGAAACTCTTTTGCCTGTATTTCAAAGTAACAAAAGTAAATTTTGTTTATAAGCTACAAGAAAAATTATTGGTGAGTGGAAAAGTATCACAGTAAAGACGCCGAGCAGGACCAGCGTCAGATTGTGTTCATCCTGGGTCAGGCATTCAGCAGGAGTAGCAGGAATAGATGCGCGTAAATGTGTAGCAGGGCACCGGAAGTCCGATTGGCCCGCGGGGGGTCAGGTACCGCCAATAACAGGTGACCCCGCCTTCCGGTCGTTCTCTTCATATGCATATAATCTGCATTATTCCCCATCTAATGATGAGAACATCTCATTAATATTACACTATGTCCATCAGACTGTTAACAGGTACGAAAACTCATTATGGGGGTAACTAAAATTGATTATTGTTAATATTAGATGAAGATTTTAGGGTTATTTATCATTCGAGCATGGCTTTTAGCTTTCAAAGTGAGCCAGAGCAAGCTTTTAATTCTTAAAAATAATCCGTTTTTACTTCGTACATAGAAGGAAACTATTGCAAGATAAAATTATGCATATGTATTGGAAAAGTTGCTAGTATAACAAGTGAATTATAATGGCGAATTTTCATGAAATTTTTACTTGCTTTATAAAAAATGAAGCTGTTCAATTAAACGTTCGGGCGGAGCGAATGCGTTGTGCTAGAGAATTGTATAAAAAGCTCGGGACGCAGCAAGTGCGTTATGATAGTGATTTTTTTTAAATGCTTCAAACTTGGATAACTCAATTTTCGATAAACTTAGAAAGTTAAATTTTACTATGTAGTAAGGCCTTTCCCAGGGCAACATGTTCGCCAAATGTCATTAAAGTAGCTTTGTAATTTTCGGAGAAAAAATTTTTTTTCCAAAGAAAACTCAAAATTTGAAAAACTCAATTTTCTATAAACTTAGAAAGTTGAATTTTGGTATCTAGTAAGGTCTTTTCCAAGGCAACGTATCCACAAAATATCATTAAAATAGCTTTGTAATTTTCGGAGAAAAAATTTTTTTTGAAAGAAAACTCACAGTTTTCCCGGAAAACCATGTCAGATTTTCCTGGCTAACGAACTCATCCAAACCATTAATAAAAGAAAGGTACTTGCCGAGTTTCATCGAAATCGGTTAATTTTTTTTTGAGTTATTGGTTGGATATATATATATATATATATATATATATATATATATATATATATATATATATATATATATATATATATATATATATATATATATATATATATATATATATATATATATATATATATATGTTCAGAAAGATTTCCGCGGTTTTTAATATGAGACATACTTGGTTCTCGGGTTGAACCGCGTCCAGAATTTATGAAAACTCGACTGCCTACTCCTTAGAGTGGTGGACAAAGGTGGGTAAATGAAATATGTAAGGACACTTTAAGGCCTCAATCTGCCTTGAGGCCAAAGAGTGTTCTTACATATTTCCTTTACTCACCTTTGTCCACCACTCTAAAGAGTAGGCAGATTGAGGCCTAAGAGTGTCCTTACATATTTCCTTTACCCTCCTTTGTCCACCACTCTAAGGAGTAGGCAGGTTGAGGCCTTAGAGTGTCCTTACATATTTCCTTTACCTCTTGAAAATGGCTCCAAAACAGGAGCCGAAACGTCGAGTTTTCATAAATTCTGGACGCGGTTCAACCCGAGAACCAAGTATGTCATATATATATATATATATATATATATATATATATATATATATATATATATATATATATATATATATATATATATATATATATATATATATATAAACATATAAAAATTGAAACTGGCCCCGGATATGGGTTCTAGGGGTCCTAGTTCGCGCTCA
This sequence comes from Tillus elongatus, assembly GCA_964006375.1. NCBI lineage: Eukaryota > Metazoa > Arthropoda > Insecta > Coleoptera > Cleridae > Tillus > Tillus elongatus. The sequence goes on from OZ023262.1 coordinate 135,343,558, forward strand.
TTTGAAAAATTTTTTGCAAAGTCTCACCATCGACACCTCTCTATTAGTAATTTTTTTAAATAAAAATTTACTAAGAAGGTCTGTACGCAGCCAGTGCGTTATACTCATAAGTTTTCCAATATTATCTGTGTGAATAGTAATGCAAAAGGTAAGTCAAACGAACAAGAGTCAGTAGATGGATTTGTGAAGTACGAGCTTCCTGGAGAAGTTGTACTTTTTATAGTGACAAATCCAGAAAGTATATACATTGATTTAATTAAATATTACATCTGCATCTCAATTATGTGTCTTAGATACAGAAGTGAAAGCTTATTTGTACAATACATTGTGCTATCTAAATGCAAAATAAACTATATTATACATATTGCAAGTTACATTGTTTCTTGGACCTGTTTCAACCTGTTTATCTTACATTTAAATAGCTGATATTAGTACGTGCAAAGTGTTTATAATTAGCTTCGAGTTTAAAGTTTAATATTTGACGTGTTATTGTTAAAATCAATTGCCACAACCTCAATGATTATTCTTTTAAAGTTTTAATAGTGTGTGGAGGTGTGATGGTATTAATTCAACTTGAAATTAAGAAGAAGTGAAAGACTTCACTAATGGGGAAATCCTGACTTTTGAGTTTTGAAAAAAATTCTTTAAATGTATAACTTTAAACACATGTCCGGGGTCAGTTTCAATTTTTATATGAATATATATTTATATATATATATATATATATATATATATATATATATATATATATATATATATATATATATATATATATATATATATATATATATTGAAAACAAAGTCGACGTGTCTCGTTTTTGTTTTTTTTTAATTCCGATATTTTCCAGGTGGGAAGTTTTAATTGGCTCACCATATATATATATATATATATATATATATATATATATATATATATATATATATATATATATATATATATAGGGTGAGCCAATTAAAACTTCCCACCTGGAAAATATCGGAATTAAAAAAAAACAAAAACGAGACACGTCGACTTTGTTTTCAAGGGAGACACATGATGGCGGAAGTTTTGGTGTCTTGGACCCTACCCCTTAGGTAGCGGCGTAAAATACCCTCAAACTTTAAATGACAGCCTATGTTGAGTGATGCCTCATTTTAAAGCTTTCTCAATTCTGCTCACGTCAACATACTACTTTTTAAATTTTGGCTTTGATATGGCAATAAAGTCATCAAGTAAAGAATAAGAGAAAACATCAATGAATAAAGGAATGGTATCTAATTAAATGTTGAAATTGTTTTCCCTCCACTTCCATACAATAATAAAATCTTTGCTCCACTTCCGAACGAACATTTCGAAGCATTTCGGGAGTTACCTGTCGCCATTCTTCAACAATTCTCCGACGAAGATCCCCAAATGAGTTTGGTCGTGTTGCATAAATTTTCGGCTTCAAATGTTCCACTGAAAAAAGTATAAGGGTGTTAAATCTGACAATCTGGGAGGTCACTTAATTGAACGTCTGCGTCTTATCCTGTGATTTGGTAAGTTGTAAATATAAAAATCGCGCACAGCTGTGGCATAATGTGGTGGAGCACCATCCTGCTGAAACCACACATCCTCTTTTGCCAAAGCGTTGTCATTTACTAATACTTCCACAATCGTCGGCTAGATATGCGATTCCAGTAGATCCAGATACATGTTCCCATCGAGATTTCCAGGCAGGAAGAAAGGCCCGATGCGGTGATCCCCCAGTACTCCCGCCCAAATATTTAATTTCACCGGATGCTGCATATGAGTTTTACTAAAAATTCTTTTCATCATTCCAGTAGCAATTATGGCGGTTGACTTGGCCATCCAGTCGGAATGTACATTCAACGAAAACACAGATTCGGTACAAAAAGGTTGGATTCCTTCTGGCACAATCCCTAATTTCTTTACAGATCTGCACGCGGCGATCAGGATCGTCCTTTTTAAGTTTCTGTACCAAATTAATTTTATATGGGTGATACTTATTACTTTTTAAGATTTGGCGGCAACTAGCTACAGAAATTCCTGAAGTACTTGCAACTTTCCTGAGACTCAAATTTGGTTCCATTGCGATGTGACCCAGGACAGCTACCTGATTACCTCCATTACGTACGACTTGCTCACATTCATGCTTTCTGTTTGCAACTGATCGCGTTTCTAAAAATGTATGCATTAATTCCAGGATGTACCGATGCGAATTGTTTTTTTTTCAGGGTGGCGATCATTAAAGATATGTGCTACCTGTCGGGCACAGTTGTCATTCTTGTAGAACAAACCAATTATTTCCACTTTTTTCAGCAATTGTATAAAACATTTTCAAGAACTGGAATTGAACTACTCGTATCGTTTAAAGTAAAATAAGTAAGAAAGTTTGATTGATAAAGCTTATTAAGAGATAAACAAAAAAACATAGATATTGTTCAAAATAAGTCGTCGGATAAGGCTCGAAATGCTTCGTAATGTTCGTTCGGAAGTGCAGCAAAGATTTTATAATTGTATGCAACTGGGGGGAAAACAATTTGAACATTTAGAGTAGATCGGGGCAAAAGCCCGCACCTAACGAATAAATGCCGAAATAGCCGCCATTTTGTAAACCTTGATTGATGTTTTTTTGTGTGTGTAGTTTATTTATATTACTACTTTATTCTATGGGTTACAGTAAAAAAATATGTATTTAAATTTGTTATTTTTTAAGTTTAATTTTTTTGTAAAATAGGACTTTTGCCCCATGGCTGGGGTGAAAATCCGATATCTATGGGGCAAAAATCCTATTTATGGGGTAAAAGTCCTAATGCAAAACAAATGTTTGTTTAAATATATTTTTATTTAGAACAAGAATAAACTTCATTTTTATACTAAAATAACAAGTATAAAGTTTATTTTTATACTAAAATAATTAACTATTCGGTAGAACCAACGCATAAACTTAAGTTTTTAACTCTTTGGCAAAAATAATACATAACTTTTTTTAAATTAAAAAAAAAAACATTAGTTTAAGTTAACGGCATAAATCACACACAAATTTTCCATTTTCATAGTCTGAACATTCCTCATGCCACCACGTTTTCCACCGGCTGCCCTGGATCCAATCACTTGGTTCTGAATCTTGTCCATAAATTTGCTCGCAAAGCGGGCATATGGTTTCTTCACCTCGGATATCCAGTTTAGTATTGACATTAGTGTCTTTAAATAGTAACTTATGGGTTTTAATGTCAATAATTACTTTTTTCGGAGATGTATCTAGCTAATATAACCTTCATTTTAATTGGATTTGTCCAAAGTCTTATAATTTAAAAATTGGGCACAATAAGCATAACTTAGATGGCCCAGAAGAGCTGATATATGTTAAAAGTAAGGGCAGGTACCTTGAATTATTGTAACCTAAAAATATATTACTCGTATAAGCCATACATTATAGAAGTATTGGACACCTTCGTTCCTTAAATACTTCCATTGCATATTAATGTTAATAATAGTGTTTGAAAGTGTTGGTTTGTCCAAAGTCTGTACACAATAATCATTACTTACCTTTGCCATTATATCTGCACTACACCACCTTATCTCTGCACTGGCGGAAAACATAGAAAAATACCCTGTCTCATGCCTTACGGAAAAGTCTCCAACAGAAGGGGCATCTCCATTTACATGTCGGCGTTGAGGCCTGGCTATAGAAGATGCATACACAACTGAGGCGTTTCAGGAGTCTGTGAGTCAGATGAGGACGACTCTTCAGAAAATATAGGCACACCTCTAATATGAATTTGATTAGAGCTGCAATTTCGCTTGCACGCGGAGCTATTTTTGAAATAGTGAAGCTGCACCACGCTGTAAAACATAGGTACCAACGTTGTTGTCGTGAAGAAGATGGAGCAGTTGGAGACGAGGGCGAAGGGTCGAAAGCCAAAAGACAATAAGCACATACACGATGTGATGGAATGAATGATGCTGCTGAAGGAGATGATAAAGCCAGATAGGGTGATTGTGAAGCGATGGGTTATAGAGCCGGAGAGGGTGACTGTGAAGCGATGGGTAATAGAGTCGGAGAGGGTGACTGTAAAGCGATTATGTATATTATATATTAATAATAGAGGTGATGAGGATGATTCTGGTCAGTCTGGTAAGTTGTCTTTTTAGACGGTATACCCGATGTGTACAGCAACAGGGTTGGTGATGACGATGATTGGCTAGCGAAAGATGACTGCAAGGGCGTTGAAAATAAAACTAACACATCGGAAGACGGAGACGAATTTAGTTGTGAAGTCATATCGAAGTTAAAGAGATAGACGAATAAGAAGCTTGGTGCAGAGATTAAATATGTTTGTTAGAAGAAGACATATTTGTTATAAAAAGCTTTTAAGTTCAGTTTTTAGCAGAAGAACAGTTTGGGGCACTGCATATAACCGAATACTGAATAATATAAATGGATGCATACATCTTATCACACCCTATGTCCGGTGTCTGAGTTGAACATTCCTAATATAAACTATATAACGTTCGTTAAAACGTTATTTAACATCTCCTAATAATAATGCAAGCAAATTCCATCAAACATTTTTTCTCCGTTCAAGGCTTACTTTTTAAATCTGACAAATTATAATGAAGTCTAAAAAATTTAAAGTCCAACAAATTATAATTAAACCTAGCATTTTTTAAATAATTTGGACGCCACACCTACCCTATCAGCAGGAACATCATCAAAGTTCGACAAATTATAATGAAATCTAAAAAAGATTCATAATGTCGGAAGCCACACCATCCTCATGAGCAGCAACATCATCAACAAAATCATCAACAAAATCATATCGAATGTAACAGTTAAACCTCTTCTGTAATAGAAGAACTGTAATGGAAATAAACATTATAAAGAGTCATTAAAATTATAAAATGCATCACTTTTATAAATAATTAAAAGTCTGGACGCAGCAAGTGCGTTACGGTACTGGATTTTCATAGAGATGGTTTCGATTTTTTTTACAAAAATTATAAAAATTTAATTTTATTTGTAGATTTTGTTAACCACATAACATATTTGGATGTGTGCCATTTTCTGACCACCAGTGGTACTCGACTTTTTGTTCTTTATATCCTTACAGCTTTTTTTTCCTTAACTTATAAATCTAAATTAAAAACTTTGTACCAAATTTTCCAAAAGAAAATCCAAAATTTTCCCTGAAAAACTGGTTCGATTTTCTTGTCTAACAAACATATCCAAGCCTGTTACAAAAGAAAGGTACATATCTACCAAATTGAATCAAAATTGGCTGAATATTTTTTGAGTTATTAGCAGTAGCGGCTCGTGCCTTAATGCATTGGGGGTGCGCAAGAAAAAAAGTTCGGGACGCAGCAAGTGCGTCATGGTAGTAAATTTTTATTAAATGCTTCAAATTTGAATAACTCAAGTTTCTACGAACCTAGAAAGTTGAATTTTGATGCGTAGTAGGGTCTTACCCAGGGCAACATATCCAACAAATTTCATCAAAATAACTTTGTATTTTTTGGAGAAAAAAATTTTGTTCGAAAGAAAATTTATAATTTGAATAACTCATTTTCCTAAAAATGTAGAAATTTGAATTTTAGTGTGTAGTAAGGTCTTATAAAAGGAAATATATTCACCAAATTTTATTAAAATACCTTTGTAATTTTCGGAGAAAAAGATTTTTTTGAAGCGAAGCTCAAAATTTTGCCGGAAAACGTTATCCGATTTTCCTGACTAACGAACTAATCCAAGCCATTAATAAAAGAAAGGCACTTGCCGAGTTTCATCGAAATCAGTTACTTATTTTTTGAGTTATCCGTGGGATACATATATGTATATATATATATATATATATATATATATATATATATATATATATATATATATATATATATATATATATATATATAAACAAATAAAAATTGAAACTGACCCCGGGGTCCTAGTTCGCGTTCATTTGAAAAAAATTTTGCAAAGTCTCTCCATCGATACCTCTTTAATAGTGAATCTTTTAAAATAAAAATTCGCTGAAAATGAAATGCTCGCCTATTTTTCCCCGAAAATGTATTATAAAAAAACCTACTTACTAAACTTTATAATTATTAACTACTTACAAAGTTTTCCTCTAGTTAGTTATACGTTATAGTAGTTAAAAAGTCTCTTAAAAAGTGAACCTTTAAATTTAAAATATCCACTGAATTAATCACAGTATCACAATTTTTTTTTCGAAAGAAAACTTATAATTTGAATAACTCAATTTTCTAAAAATGTAGAAATTTGAATTTTAGTGTGTAGTAAGGTCTTCTACAAGGAAACATATCCACCAAATTTTATTAAAATAACTTTGTAATTTTCGGAGAAAAAGATTTTTTTGAAACGAAACTCAAAATTTTCCCGGAGAACGTTATCCTATTTTCCTGACTAACGAAGCCATTAATAAAAGAAAGGCACTTGCCGAGTTTCATCGAAATCAGTTACTTATTTTTTTATTTTTTGAGTTATCGGTCGGATACATATACATACATATATATATATATATATATATATATATATATATATATATATATATATATATATATATATATATATATATATATATATATATATATATATATATATATATATATATATATATATATATATAACAAATAAAAATTGAAACTGACCCCGGAGGTCCTAGCTCGCGTTCATTTGAAAAAATTTTTGCAAAGTCTCTCCATCGATACCTCTTTATTAGTGAATCTATTAAAATAAAAATTCACTAAAAATGAAATGCTCGCCTATTTTTCCCAGAAAATGTATTATAAAAAACCTACTTACTAAACTTAATAATTATTAACTACTTACAAAGTTTTCCTCTAGTTAGTTATACGTTATAGTAGTTAAAAAGTCCCTTAAAAAGTTAACCTATAAATTTAAAATATCCACTGAATTAATCACAGTACCACAATTATTTTGTCCACTTATTAAGCAATCCGAAGTAGTAACCATCATAATAATAATTGTCTTGTTAGAACATGTAAACAACAACGAAATGATCTAATTAAAAATCAATCCGACGCGAAGACGAAAATTACTAATTAGTAGGTACACACGCTCTGCCAAAAGTCCACTACAAACTGGAAGTGTGTAATTTTATAGCTCGCAACAGATTGCTTATTCGGTCGTTTTCGACGAAGAACATCAAGATTCGGCGATAATTTCGTACTGAAGTATCGCATTTCCTGAGAGCGCCGAAAAATACACACCGCCGCCCGACTGCTTTATATGAATATGGATGTATATAACGTTTTCAACGATTAACACTATATTTATTCTGATTCTGTATTCTGTATTCATGGCTGCCGACTCTCTGTGATCCTCGATATACAAATTTTGTTTGTTGAATGCAGGAGGTAAAAAAAGTAAATAAAAATTTATTAAAATATAGCATGGCAAAAATATTATTTGTTCCACGGCAGGCGGCAGTGCGCGGGTACGGGCACGGGCGCACTTATTGAGGAACCGTGTCTGGTTATTGGTGTGATACATACATATACAAACACACACACACACACACACACAAATAATATATATATATATATATATATATATATATGTATATATATATATATATATATATATATATATATATATATATATATATATATATATATATATATATATATATATATATACACGCTGCAAATTGTATATTATACAAGGAGAAAGGTAAGTGCGAAACCGCAAGAAGACAAGTACGGTATAGCCAGGTGATGATGGGAACACACTGGAAGAAGGAACAAAAACACACGGTATCACAACAGGCAATCAGTGCACATTTGCAACTTCATTCGGAAGACCCTCAACCACATACACGGGTTTCAAGCTTATTAGCTGTCATCGGTACGGCTTAGCCAGATGAAGATGGGAACACGCTAAATGAAGAAACAAAAACACACGGTGTTACAACAGGCAACCAGGGCATATTTGTAGCTCCGGATGCTATGCAGGTTATTTCTGTTGCCTCGGTGGCGATTTTGGTTGTTGGCGTCGAATTGAGGGTCTTCCGAATGAAGCTAATGTGCACTGGTTACCTGTTGTGACTGCATGTGTTTTTGTTCCTTCATCCAGCGTGTTCCCACCTTTACGTGGCTATACCGTACTGATGAGAGCTAATAAGCTTGAACCACGTGTAGTAAGTTGTCTCCTTGTGGCTTCGCCTTTAAGATTTCTCCTTATATATATATATATATATATATATATATATATATATATATATATATATATATATATATATATATATGTATATATATATATATATATATATATATATATATATATATATATATATATATATATATATATATATATATATATATATATATATATATATAAGTCGTTGTGGCACCAAAATTGTATAATACCTGTAAATATGACAACCAAATTTACTCTCTGACACCCGGTTTTGGGTGTCACACTCTTTTGCGTTAGACATGTGTTTAACCATTAGCTAATAGCATCTACAGATCAAAAATGTCTAGACGCAGTAAGTGCGGTAAGGTAGGGAACTTTCATAAAAATGTTTTCAATCACATATATATTTTTTGATGCAACCAGGCATCAAATATGGTTATCAGTAAAATCTATATAGTAGGAACAATGTGCCATATTTCATCAAAATAACTTTATCGTTTCAAAAAAGTACAAAAATGTTCTTAAAAATATAATGTTTAACCATTAGCTAATAGCATCTACATGCCAAAAATGTCTAGACACAGCAAGTGCGATATGGTAGTGAACTTTCATAAAAATGTTTTCAATAGCATATATCTTTTTTGATGAAAGCCAGTATCAAATATGGTTATCAGTAAAATCTATATAGTAGGAACAATGTACCACATTTCATCAAAATAACTTTATCGTTTCAAAAAAGTACAAAAATGTTCTTAAAAAATAAACTGTTTAACCATTAGCTAATAGCATCTACATGTCAAAAATGTCTAGACACAGCAAATGCGATATGGTAGTGAACTTTTATTAAAATGTTTTCAATAGCATATATCTTTTTTGATGAAAGCAGGCATTAAATATGGTTATCAGTAACATCTATATAGTAGGAACAATGTACCACATTTCATCAAAATAACTTTTTTTTTAATGTTCCTAAAATAAACTTAAAAGGTTCCCAAAAAAACTGGTTCGATTTTCGTAGCCAACAAACCTCTTCAAGGTATTTATCTACCTGCCAAGATAAAATTAATCACAAAAGGCTTCTCGACGAAACTTCAAAAAAAATTACATGACAATTTGCAACCGGAAATTTGAACCAGTGGAAGTTATTACTTAAGTCTTAAGACAGTCACTTTAAAGTTTTCTTTGACATTTATGAACCCAATTTATCAACTACTTGTATATTATGAAAATGGAATCATAGATAATCCTTTCAAATTAATTATTTCTTGCCTCTGTTATACCAAAGTTAATATCAATATTTAAAAAATTTCTAATCGAGAATTCGCTAAATGTGGTTATTTAGCGAATTCTCGATTAGAAATTGGTTATTAGAATTTAATAGAAAACTGAAACAAAATTTACAACTGATGCCTACATGAATCGTGATGAGCGATTATAAATGTAAATATTTCCAAAACTAGAATCTGTAGGTATAGGGAGTGGTATACAAAACTTGAAGCATAGGTCATGCAGTTCACTTCCAAAACAGAAAATACAGGCTGTTCCCTTTTAAGAATTTAGTTACGGCAGTGTGAATTTTTTCAAATTCAGTCACTATTTGAGAGCGCTCTACGGCACGTCGATTTTTTCGACGAATAATATAAACGAAAACCTTTCTGATTGCGTAATTTTCATAGAACTCCGCTATGGATTAGTAAAATTGCCGTATCCCAATTTTTGATATGTGCCAAAAATGTGAAAAGTTGGAAAAGACTTGAAATAACTCGAAAACAAAGAACTCTATCAAATTTTTTTCATAACAAACATGCACAATAATTCGATGGAAAATACAAAAGTGCAGTAATACAAGGGCTGTTCTATTTAAAAAAAAGACACTTTGCATCAGCAACGTCTTATGGGCCACCTGTGATTGTCAAATAGTTTTATAAGATGCAACTACTACGAAAATTCGCTAAAAATTACAAACTATTAAACCATAAACTATACAACTAACACTACTGCCAACGTATCAAAAAAAAGGGTCCATTGTAAATGAATTTGCTGTATATATTTTAGCAAACTGAAGGACAATGACGGTTGAAGCTGACACTTAAGGCTTTTCAAAATACAACGAGTAAAGATTGTAACCTGTGATGAGCACTGATAAGTTTTTGTCAAAAAACTGTATTGTGATGAATTGGGTTCTCCAAATTGTACTTTTCAAAATACACTTCTTGCTACATATTTTCTTCACATAACACGTACTGGTTTCAGGTATCTAGCCTAAATATTGCCAGTTTTAACCTTTCAAATCGCGACTTTGGCGTTTTAAGAAGAAAACTATAATATTTTGAAAGGAATTAATTGTTTTGATATTTCTCGAACTTATATTGCGCCATAGGACATAAAATCTGTGTCTATAATACACAACATATTTTGTTATCAACACAAAATATTTTGGTTGTGTGCGTTTCTCTGGTCATCAGTGGCACCCAATTTTTTGTTAGTGTCGGAGCGCATGCAGACAGCACTGGAAGTGGTGGAAACGTGGACGGTTGGCCAAGGGCTCAGAGTGAGCCCCGAGAAAGCAACCGTCATACCGTTTATGAGGAGCAGAAAGTGGGAGAGCCACAGAACTCTCACTCTATACGGTAGAAACATCCCAATGGTCAGGGAGGTAAAATATCTTGGGGTTGTATTGGACTCTAAGCTAATCTGGAATGGTCACGTTGAAAAAATACTGCGTAAGACAGTTATGACCCTAGCAGTCACTAGGCGGCTATATGGAAAAAACGTGGGGACTAAGACCCAGTATGGCCCACTGACTGTACACAAGGGTGGTCAGACCATCGTTAACATATGCGGCACTGGTCTGGTGGCCTATGGTGACACAATCCAGTGCCAAACAAAAACTAGGCAAGACCCAAAGGATGGCTTGCCTGGGCATCACAGGGGCCATGACTTCAATCTCAACAGCCGCCATGGAGGTGTTGCTGGACATGCCCCCCTCCACCTACACTTAGTTGTCATGGAGGAGGCCAAGCTAGGACTATACAGACTAGCCTGTAAAGATAGACTGAAGATCAACCCAGGCTGCATGGGGTCACTGCATTCAGGAGATCGTGAAGGAGCCCATGCTTGAAATGAGGTCACACTTCGCGAGCCTGCGAATCTACAGGGAAAACAATTTTACAGTGGAAATCCCCGACCGCGAGGCATGGCGGGAGGAGACGCTGGGATTACCACGGGACGCGCTCGTCTGGTTCACAGACGGATCCGGCTGGGAGCGTGGGACGGGGGCAGGTGTTTATTCGGAAGGCTCGCGGGTAATTGATAGTATTTCCCTCGGAGCCCATGCAACGGTCTTTCATGCCGAAATGTAAGCCATCCTGCACTGTGTGCGGGAGTACAAGAGGAGCGGGCTACACCAACAAGCGGATCCTCATAGCCACAGACAGTTAAGCAGCCCTTAAGGTCCTAAGTAGCGCACGGGTAAATTCCAGGCTGGTAAGTGAGTGCCGAGACGAGACGAGCGACCTGGCTCGGCAGAATGAGGTCACCCTCATCTGGGTGCCGGGTCACTCGGGGGTCAAAGTTAATGAAGAAACTGATGAAGAGAGGGTCAGCAGTACCATTTATGGGACCAGAACCGGTTCTGGGCGTGACAAAGAGCATTGATAGGGGAGTCATTACGTACTGGGTCAGAAACGAACACAAGGTGTACTGGGCAGACTGTCCAGGGCTTAGGCATGGGAAGTCAGTAATTGAGAAACCCAGTTCAAAGAGAGCTGTGGAGATGCTAAATCTTAGCAGAGGACAGCTCAGAAACATAACAGGACTCTTGACGAAACACATGGTCGTCAAGAAACACTTGCATAAAATGGGGCGGTTCGGGAAGGACCTGGCATCCAGACTCTGCAGCGATGGGGAGGAATTAGCCCAGCACATCTTGTTCGAGTGTATAGCTCTGGACCGCAAAAGACAACTGATCTACGGTCAGCATGGACCGGAGACAGAGCAATATAAAATTTCACCCTACCAATTGCTGTGCAGACTAGTTCAAGGCACAGTGATTTCGGAATGAGTGGAGTAGAAAAGACAAAGGGCATGCACAATAAGCCAAAGCCTGCCGTGCTATCGGGGAGGCAAAAACGCGGACGAGCCCTGAGGGAGAAAAAAAAAACAAAGTTGGTTGCCATAACCTTGTTTCTTTCGGAGACAAAATTTTCCAAAGAAAACCCAATATTTTCCCGTAAAAACTTGTCCGATTTTCCTGGTTAACGAATTTATCCAAGCCACTTGCAACATGAAGGTACATACCAAATTTCATTTCAAAGTGGTTCATTATCTTATCATGTTATAGGTGTTATTCATATATATATATATATATATATATATATATATATATATATATATATATATATATATATATATATATATATATATATATATATATATATATATAGACATATAAAAATTGAAACTGACTCCGGATATGTGTTTTAGGCGGCCTAGTTCGCGCCCAGTTTGAAATTGAAATAGATGTGGGTAAGTCAACATTAACCCAGACAACACAAAAGTGAATTTGGATAATGAATGTTTGCCTCAGAAAATGTGGAGGAAGTAAGCGAAAGGACAGGTTGGCATTTTCAGAAAATTATATAAAAGACATAAATTATTTGCAACAAATGCCAAGTCAGTCCTACAAGAAAAATGATGAAGATGACATTTTTACGTAGAAAAGACACGAAGCGACCAAACAAAGGTGCAGCTTGCTAAAAATATTATTAATGCGAAAGATTTGTCAGATATTGCTTCTATTCAATGCGGGATTTTTTACAGAAAGTGAGGCTATTCAAAAACACTAAACTCGGACGGGAAGCGATGTCAAGAAATCGAGGTAAGTAATCCATAAGAATTATGCTTATTTGGCTACATCGCCAGATGGATTAATAAACCAGGAGGTTGTGTTACAAGTTAAGTGTCCCATGAAGGCAAGAAAAATTTCGGTAGAAAAAGCAAACTTAGAATATATAGATACAAACTGTAGTTAAAAATGACGCATAATTTACCAACTACAGGGTCTCCTTGAAGTGCTGAATAGACCCTGGTGTGACTTTTTGTTTATGCTAGAGTAGATATTAAAATTGAAGGAATACAAAGAAATTGCCGTTTCTGGAAGCGCATGTTTCCAAAACTCAAAGCCTTTATCTGTTTTATTATTTACCAACCATGCTTGTACCTAAGTTTACCACTTTAACTGAACCCGAACGTAAATGAACAACTATAGATAATATAAGAAGGCTACCGAATGGTTATTGACGATGTAGAATATTATAAAAGTGTAGAGATTATATACTTTCCATTTTTTTAAATTTTCTATGTCGAATTAAGGAAATTCAGTATAGTGACTACGCCTCTCTTAGTGGGAGTCAATGGCTAACTGGATTTTTAGTCATTCCAGCAGCGAATATAATATATATGGAACATGAAACGAAATTTCAAACACTCGAGGAGATAGTATCCACATATATATTCAGAATCAACAGATAGCGACTACTTCATGGAACACATTAAATTGTAAAAAAATATGGTGGCCATGCCTTTAATCATTAATAAGAATCATTTTTGTAGAGCGATAGCTGATTTACATAAAAAAGTTCAGTTTTATAGATCCAATCGAAAGCAGTATTCATGCAGTAACCATGTACTTTTTCCAGAAATGTCAGAACTTCTTACAACGATATGACCAACATTATGGCACACAATTTAGCTCTAGTAATAAGAATGTCGAAATGGTACACTACCTTTTGCAGACCGATAGTTTTAATTGTGGAGTTCTAATTATATACTACTTCGGGCTAATCGCTAAAATAACAGCCATTTCAGAACAAGTCAATCTACATAAGTACCGAAAATATATAAAATATAAAATACTAACGACAACATCCGATATGACAGAAAGGTGTTTATTGCGTGGAAGAAACTGCAGAAGCATACCTGCTGCTCAAGGCAAAATTTGTTTGCGTTATATACATTTTCAATGCCTCACTATACTAGAAGATCCTTTTGTTAAAAGAGGTATGTGTAAGCTATGCCTTTAATATTATATATATATATATATATATATATATATATATATATATATATATATATATATATATATATATATATATAGCCCCGGTGTAATGGGTAACTTCAACTTCGTTATTTATGAAGTTACAGCTTCGGCTAAATTAGCACAGTTGAGCAGGAATTCAAGAACTGTTTGACGACATAAACAAACTTTTAACCCATCTCCTACTTTCTGAGATAATTTGAAAAAAACTGAAAATGACCGATTTTTTATTCTTAAATATATCCGTCACGGTTAATGGTGCAAAAGAGATGAAGACCTCATCTTGTAGGTATTAGCCAAGAGATGGATTTATTAGTTGTCAAATAGCTTTCCGAGAGGTTTTTCCAAAATTTAAGACTAAATCTGACTTTTTAAATGCCTTGACTTGAAGAGTCTGAATAGCTAAGAAGGGCGGGTGGGTGAAAATCGACATGCAGCAACATCCCCGTGGTGAGTTCTGGGTTGGTTGTTATTATAACAAGCAAAGAGCTGCATAGAATATAAGTAATTGTATGTTTATCTATTTCGAAAAAAAAGTCATATATTAGAAGAGGTTGGGGCCCCAAAAAAAGTTATCATGTTAGACTCAGCTTTTCTACATAAAATTGACCCCACATGTAGCCACTTTTCCGCATATAGGAGTAAACAAATTCACACAACTCCACACTAATAACCATGCTTAGTCTTAATCTGTTAGTATGTTCAGTTTTTAAAATACAAATTTAAATAACTATCAAGATTTCCTTCTCTCCCATCTCTCCTGCGGATTGCGAGTGTTAGACGCTATATTCTTTTGATAACATTTTATATGAGCAATAACCACACTTAGTCTTAATCTGTTAGGATGTTTAATTTTTGAAATAAAAATTTAAATATCTGTCAACATTTCCTCCTCTCCCAGCTCCCCTCCGGCTTGCGAGTGTTAGGCGCAATATTTTGTTAATGGTATTTTATAGGAACAATAACCACGCTTAGTCTGAATTTGTTAGTATGTATGGTTTTTGAAATAAAAATTTAATTATCTGTCAATATTTCCTCCCCTCCCCTCTTCAACGGCTTGCGAGTGTTAGCCGCTATATTTTTTTCATAGCATTTTATAGGAGCAATAACCACGCTTAGTCTTAATCTGTTGGTATGTTGGTTTTTTAAATGAAAATTTAATTATCTGTCAAGATTTCCTCCCCTCCCATCTCTCCGACGGCTTGCGAGGATTTGACGCTATATATATTTTTATGATAGCTATTGATAGGGTCAATAACCTTACCAAGTTTTAATCTGTTACTACATACAGTTTTTGTAATAAAAATTGAAATATCTAACAATATGCCATTCTTCATACGGATGCGAGTGATTGTGGGTACATTTGTTGACAGCATTATATAGGAGCAATTATAACACAGCTAGATTTTAATTTGTTTCTACCTGCCTCGCTGATATTATGACTAACCAACTTTAAAAAACTTAAAATGCATCTTTTACGTCATCCCTGTTACGGTCCTGTAAAACGTTGGGTTGTTTTTATGAATCGGCGGCCAAATGGCAGCCGAAAATCACATCAGTATCATCTGATGCCAAACGCTTACACCACTGGGCTATGCTCACATGACATATGTAGTGTACTATCAGCTCCTATGTTAATTTTCTACGGTCTTTATAATTTATAGCAAACAATTTGTGTTCCAAATGGATTTCTTGCACTGAGGCACAGATCTAGGAGCTATTTAGTAATTTCACGCAATACATTTCACCCACAAAGCGCATTAGTAGGCCTACTAAAATGATCAATTTTGGCGTTCCAAATTGTTTTATCAAAGGTTTATAACGTTTTTGTCTTTTAACCTAGATACCTGTATTTTCGTACATAGAATACCCTTTAAGATAGAAACGTGCATACCAAATTTGTTGCTATAGCTTAATTATTTCGTCTGATACTAAAATTTTCCGAGAGAAAACCCACGATTTCCACTGAAAAACTGGTTCGATTTTTCTGGCTAATGAACTTATCCATATATATATATATATATATATATATATATATATATATATATATATATATATATATATATATATATATATATATAAATTTAAGCTGACCCCGAATATGGGTTCTAATGGTGCTATAGTTTGCGCTGATTTGAATAATTTTTTTTCAAAATTCAAAACTCGCGATTTTTTCCACGAAAATTTATTTAAACGTGGACTGATGTTGTCAGATTTCGGGTAGCCCCTAAAGCGAGTGTTTATGAATATGCTACAATGACCAGTTTTAAAACCGTGTATCGTCGGTATATAACAGAGCGCCATCTGGTTAAAACTCTATGGAGGAGATCGCTACTTTTGATGTTTGAAAAAATTTCTTCAAATGAGCGCAAACTAGGCCACCTAAAACACATATCCGGAATCAGTTTCAATTTTTAATTCTTAAGAATTGAACATCGAACTAACCAAAATTCGTTAATATTCTTGTATCATTTTCTTAAATACAAAATATAGGTATATTGTAGCATACAATATTTGATATGTAAATCTATATCTATTCTTTTGCAAAAAGCAAAAGTTCGACGAAATTTGAATGTTGATTGGGTGAAAATGCCTTCCCGTGGTGATATGTTAATTGTGAGGATGGGTCAACATTGAATCAAGAACAGAAAAAAGTATATTAAAAACGTTTTTTAGATTTCTATATCTACAGCTAAGCTTAATTATTTATACTTTCTGTCCATTGGTATTCTCTAGGCAGTTTTAACAGTCTACTAGAGTGAGGGAGTTAAAGTTGAGCATGGTAGTTATATAATAACCACCTGAAATTTTAACTATGTAATGACTGAGAACGTTTAATTTTATTTTGGCTTATTGTAAAATAAAGCATGTTCAGCCTAGTATTTCTGGAAGGAAATATGCGAGTATCGACATAAATTCTGAAAAATTACATTACCGATTGCTTTTGAACATTGCCATCATAATGTTGTAACCTAAAAAAGGGTTGGGATGCTAGGATATATAAAAAAAATCTGTGATTGCTAAATAGCTCTGCTATGTCCCACCAGCTGTAAAAAATACGCATTCTCAAATTACGCCACTAACTCAATGTGGCTGACACAGGGTTTAAAGCGGCGCTACCGATTTAACGGGGCCGTTACTGGGTTATAGCTTCGCTATCTTGGCAGCTTTCAATGCCTATAATGTTTAATAATAAAGTATTTCTGAACAACGAACTTCGAACTATTTTGGAGGTTTAAATATTTCGAAATTCGAACTACATTAAGATCGAAGCTGCGCACACCTCTAGTAGAAATCCCCATTGTAAGATGGATCGAGTCAATCTTAAAAAGCCCTGTTATCACAACCACTAAACTGAAAGCAATGTAACAATGACGACGGCAAAAGGTTGTCTTCAGGGGGGAGTGCTATGACCTCTGCTATGGTCGCTCGATGCTGATAAACTTATGAATACATCGAGCGGAACAGGATTCGTATACCAGGATAGATGTAGATAATATTGTCATAACACTAAAGGGCAAGTATGATGCTGTAATATGGAGTCTAATGCAAAAAGCCCTAAATATTGTAAGGAACTGGTGTAATACAGAGGGGCTTACTGTCAATCCTAATAAGACAGTTCTTGTTCCATTCACGAATAGAAGGAAACTAAATTTAAAAGCTCCCATTCTGAATGGAACACGCAGATACAATTTTCCAATGAAGTTAACTATTTAGGGATCTTCTTAAATCAAAACTGAAATGGAATATGTACTTGAAAAAAATATTTCGAGAGCCACAATGGCAATCTGGATTTGCAGTAGACGCGTATCAAAGACATGGGGGTTAAGTCCCAGATAAGTATACAGGATATATACAACTGTGGTTAAACCCGTGGTAACATATGCATTTATAGTATGGTGGCCAAAAATGGAAGAAGTCCTAGCACTCTAGCACAAAGCAAATTGCAAAAATTGCAGAGGCTGATCAGTCTTGGAATAACGGGAGCTATGGCATGATGCCAGTGGCGGCTCGTGGTTAAAGACAGTGGGTGTTTTGCAAGACATACAAAAACACAATTTTTATTTTAGTTTTTACTCACCTACTTTTTTATACATTAATTATATTCTACGGTCCTTTTTGCAGCAAACTTATCATTCACCCTTTCATTGAAGTTTTCTATTTCTGACACGAATTTCTCTTATATGGATAACATAGAAAGAACAGTTAAACGGTCCTCTGTCATGGTATTTCGTAGAAACGTCTTGACAGGCTTTAACATTTAAAAGCATCGTCCAGCCTCTGCCGTTGTCATCGGAGTGGTCACAATAGTTTATAATAAATTTCTGACTTCTTTAAGGTCTCTGATAAATTATTTGTAATAAAAAATTTCAGAAGGGGTAATGCACAATTTAAAACTCTACAATCATTTCTCGAATAAATAATAGAGAGCTCAGTTTTCAGTCGTACCTTTTCAAATACACGATAAGCTGAACATGTAGTATTTAATTGGGCTTCAGGAAAGTTATTGCAGTATTCTCCAAATTTTTCTGAAAAAGAATAGTTAAGCAGCCACAAGATGGTCTGTAAACTCAAATCGATCTTTTGCACAATTTATGATGACATCGCACACTTCCAATGCAGAAACACGATGATCAAATTTGCTATTGCAAGGACGTTTTCGTTTAGTTTCTGATATGTTGGTACTAATATTTGTGGCCCCGCTAATAATATCGTGAATAGTATTTCTAACATGAACAACATTTTTTGCAAAATTATGTGTATATATTTTAATTGTGTAGGTTCTATTTTCCGCTGGTGTAGTTGCTTAAACAATATGTCTATGTGGCGCATGACATGATGAAAAAAGTTAACCAAAACACGAAAACTGAGTCATCTAATGTACGTCGAATAGAAGATGCCGCACTACAAACAGTTTTGTTTCAAAATTTTCTTCTATTTCTTCCATACACTCAATGAGGGACTTTCTATTTTCATACACAACATTAATTGTACGTATGTTAAAATTCCAGCGAGTAGTAGCGCCATGAGGAATTCTTCTATTTACAGTTTTTTGTAATACTTCCATACGTTGTGGTGAATTAGTAAAAACCCAGGAATTTCTTGTAAATTTCCAAAAAAGACATGTACTTTTTTATGTGTTTGCAGAAGCAGCTTTAGCCATAATTAAATTTAATTGATGTGCATAACAATGCACAAAATGCGCCAGCGCAAATCGCTTTTTTATTAGGGCCTGAACCCCCGCGTGTTGTCCGCTTATCAATGCTGCGCCGTCTGAACTTTATGCAATAAGTTTATTAAAACAATTTTTTAATTAGCGCATCCACAACATTTAAAACAGTTTCGCTAAGAGTTTAGGCGTCACCCTTTGTGGGTTTACATACTTCCAAAAACATTCAATTGGCTCACCTATTGGAATATACCCAAAAATCACGACGAGTTGAGATTTTGCTACAATATCTGTAGTTTCATCAGCTATAACTGCCAAAAATGAAGCACGATTAATTTCACAAATTATTTCTTCGTAACTGCATGTACTCTAAAATATCGTTCTGGATTTCTTTGGAAGTGCCTTTAAATCTTGACGCATTCTCTAATGTTCGCTTAACGCAGCGTCAAGTTCCGCCGAAAAATTTATGAGCCCTCGAAATATCCCTGGATTTTCGGAAATATCAGTTTCATCATGTCCTCGCAGAGATAGCTTGAAAGCACCGCTAATTTTTATACGGTTTATGATTTTTCACAAGACGCATCTATTTTTTGTTAGATTTTCATTATGTCGTTGTAAATTAACCCAATATGCGGAGTCTAGTTGTTCTCTAATATTAGTGCGTCCTAATACCTTAAATTTCATAGAATTATACAGATGGATTCTGGAATTTTCATGTTTTTTTTTATTCTCTCGCGTAACTGCACTAAATCTGTTACGACTGCTTCCGTCCAAGCCTTATCTCCTCCAAAAATCAAACATGGAAAACAATATAAGCATTTTTCCTATTACACCCACATATCCAACTGTTTTTTTCATAAATGTCTTTACTGAATTGTCTTTTATAAGTTTTTCCCCGACTAACACCAGCCATTTCAATCATAAGGTCTGGTAACGGCCGACCTGTCGTTTTTAGTTTTAATTTTTCCTCATACGCATATTTGAAAAAAACTCTTTTCGTTTATATTAACTTAAAAACCACATCCATGTCTTTTATATAAAATGAGAACACGCGCTGGCGAATTAAGACAAACTAATAATCTGCAAAACCGCAATCGAATTACTCATACGACAGACAAAGCACACTGTTCTGGAAATAATGTAGCCCAAACACTACGTGTCGCATCGTTATCTTAAGGAGGGCCTCGAGAGGCGAGACGAAGAACGCGGGCGGCCCAAGCAGTGCACAGACCGTGTTTAAGCGACCAGCTAAGAAATGAAGATGACCCGGCGAGATTTTGTTGAGTCTTCAACAGGTTCGCTCTGCACTTATTCTCATATATAAACATAAACTCACAGTAGGATACGTTCGCGCGCTATGGATAGTATTTAAATATTACAATTAATGGATCATCGATAAAATCTATTTTATGTAATTTTACAATGTCTAAAATAATTTGTGTGAAATGTAAATGATTTTTTTGGCAGATCTGCAGCACTAATGCACCAACCGCCACTGCATCATGCCCTACAGCTGCAAGAGACAGTGCTGAATATACATCCACTGTAAATATGCGTGAAGAAAGAAGCAGCATCAAGTGCCTCAGGACTATTTCAAGCAGACAAATTGAAACCAGGAGACTTGGTTGGCTACTTGGAAGACTCTAGAAATTATTCCATTTGAGTCACTAGCCAAACCAACAGATCAAATGCCAGCTAAACTGTACTTCATAGTTCCATGTGACTTGGTCATATGTGACCGCCAAGCATGTGACACAGTGAAAGGCAACTCATCCGTATGGTATACAGATGGGCCTAAACAAAGGAGGGAGCGGGATTGGGAATAAGAGGATCCAACTTTAAACTGACTAAGTCCTTAGGAAAAGATGCAGAAATAGAAAGATCTAGATCCTCTCAAACAGTAATAAAGACCCTGAAATCTTTCAAAACCGAGTTTAGACTGACCTGGGATTAAAAAAAAAATTCTTGAAGCAACTGGCTACGAACAACAAAGTAACTGATGTGGGTACCAGGGTATTAAGACATTAAAGGAAATGAGGAATCAGATGGCCTTGCAAAAAGGGAAGTAACACTATTCTTTGCCCAGAGCCCTATTGTGGAGTTAAAGTCATCTTAGAAAAGAACTTGATACTTGGTAGATGCACCAAATGTAGCCATACTGGAGGAAAATGCCAGGCTTAAGGCATGCAAAATTCTTTAGTACTATATCAACAGAGAAGTCTGAACTGTTTTTTGAACTGTATACAAACGACTAGAGAATAATCACGGGACTTTTCACAGGACACTCCCCACTAATATATCAGTTTATGAAGATGGGTAAGGCGGACAGTGGAGTCGAGGAGTCGCGGGCCAAAGGACTCCAGCGGGCAAGCTGTGGAAGTGGAAACAACATAAGCTTTCGATTAAGCTTTCCCCAAGACCGTCATGCGCTGTGAAGAGCCGCATCCTGCACGAGGTGACCCTACTGATAACTAAACATGACGGATCTAGACGTGGAGGTCGAAATAAACTCCCCCAATCTACGGTGTCACGTGACCCGTGCCTAGGGATGGATGGCACCAGGGTGATGGTGTCGTGAACGGAACCTCTGGAGTACCGGGCAACCCTCCAGAGTATCCCGCCTTGCACCACACAGGGGTTCTGATGGTGTGGACAGTATTTCCCCCATTCTCGTGGGAACAACATGAAGATCATAAATATATATGGAACCAAACCCAATGAGGCTCGAGGAGTGGCTCCGGCTACAGACTCGTGCCTTAAGTCTATTCCGGAAACGGAGACGAGCCAGGGGGCGGCAGCGTCCGCGGACTCTGGAGGTCTCACGACCGACGTAGATACGGGGGATCGGGGGGTAGCTTCGGCCACAGACTTGTCCCAGACACCCAAGCTGGAGGCAGAGTCCCATCGGTGGGCGCCGAGGTCCGCGGACGCTGAGGGCTCCTCCACCCGTGAGGACCCTCCTGTAGCGGTAGAGGGACTGCCCCGGCAGTCCAAGCGTCTTTCCGGGGCGCAAAGAAAGAAGCTCTAGAGGGCGTAGAAAATGGGGACCGGGACGTGGACGGTCGAGAAACCTGTAAAGACGCAAGAGGGGAGTGCCAGTCAGAAGGGGACGCGCTCGGACTCTAGCACGCCTACTACAGACAGACGTCCCAAAAGGGCCAGGGCACCTATTAAGGCGCAAGAGGAGAGTGCGAGTCAGAAGACGCTGCGCTCGGGCTCCAGCACGCCTACTACAGACAGACGTCCCAAAAGGACAGGACCGGAACACGGCGCAGACTGGCTTGTATAGGGAGGCTGCGGAGGGCCTCGGGATGGCGGTGATTGACATACGCGATCCTGAGGTCACGCTAGAGCAGGGGAAGGCGGACCTGATCCAGGCCGCGGTGGACTCTCTTCAGAAAGGAGAGAACCCGCCTCAGTTTCATCGGGCGCGCCTGGCGGGGCGCATCCTCTGGATAACCTGTGCCGGCCCGCAGTCGCGGGATTGGCTGCGGAAAACGATCGGGGGCTTCTGTCAGATTTGGGAGGGGGCGGACTTGACAGCCGTCGAGCCCAAGGAACTCCCGCTGGAGACGGTGATCAGTAAACTGAAGATTTGGAACCCTGAACTGGTGACACAACACTGGTCGGTTCTAATCCGGAAGGCAGAGGAGAAAGGACAGATTCTTGCCTTCTCGATCGACCAGACGCCTTACAGAGCCCTTGAAGGAACCTCCTTCAAGGCATTCTGGGGCCTGGGAAGTGTTAGCTTCCGCCCACTGGGGAAGCACTAGGGGTTAATGGGACTTAAGTTTCTTCAGGTCAACCACCAAAACAGTAGGGCAGCCACGGCCGGACTACTGATGGCTCTGAGGGACACGGATGTGGCCCTCATCCAGGAACCGTACTCCTATAATGGACAGATCAAGGGACTCGTCGGAGCTGCTGGAAAGCTCATCTACAGCACATCCAGCAAGAACCCGAGGGTCTGCATTTTTGTCAGGGAAGGGATAGAGTTTCTGCCTTTAATGAATTTCTGTTCTAGGGACCTGGCAACGATCAAAATCCGATGTTGAGGAGCGGATGGGCCGAGGGACATTACTGTCGGGTCAGCCTATCTGCCAGGGGACAGCACGAACCATCCTCCACCCAAGGAATTGGAGCAGCTGATGGTGGGTAGCAGAGCAGGTGGATGGCATACCATCATTGGGATGGATGCAAACGCACACCATAAGTTGTGGGGAAGCTCGGACACAAACTCTAGGGGTGAGGGAGTTTTACAATTATTTATGAAATTTAATTTAGACATATTGAATAGAGGTAATAAACCGACCTTCGTCACAAAACGGCGTGAGGAAGTTTTAGATCTAACAGTTTCCACCCAGTTTCTGGGTGACTTTGTTAAGAACTGGGCTGTGTCTGGGGAAGTGAGTAGCTCAGACCACAGATACATCCGGTTTGAAATCGCCGAAGTCAAAAGACAAACGGTATGGTACGGGTTCGTAAGCTGTTTAACGCGGCCAAAAGGTCGGGAGCATGGGATGAATATAGACAGGCCCTAACGACCTATAAAGAAAGACTGAGGGACGCCAAGGAGTCGTGGAGTAGGCACTGCAAAGAAGTGGATAACACGTCGAAGAGTGCTCGACTACACAAGATCCTGTCCAAGGGCACTCAGACCAACATAGGCTGTCTTAGAACATCCATGGGAGACTTTACAAGCTCGGGCGGAAACTATAGAAATTTTACTCCAGGCGCACTTCACTGGCTGTAACACAAACCAATCACCTCCGGACTGGGAACACTCAGAAGTAGAGACGCCTTATAGGCAGGCATCGAGAGTAGACTGGACAGTCGCTAAAGAGGTAGTTACTTGGAGAAAATCAGATGGGCCAATAACAGCTTTAAGCCATACAAATCCCCATGATTTGATGGAATAATGCCCATCATGCTTCAACAGGGGATAGATATACTGGCGCCGGCACTTACCCTCATTATGAGGGCCAGCCTAGCTTTGGGGTACATTCCGAGGGCATGGAGACTGGCCAGGGTTGTATTCATTCCTAAGCCTGGGCGTCGAACAGACCAGGCATAGTCCCTGAGGCCAATAAGTCCTATGTCCTTCTTGCTAAAAACAGTGGGAAAACTGCTCCACATTAGGGGCGGTGTACTGGAAGCATATCCCCTACACTGCAGACAATATGCATACATAGCAGGAGTCTCAACAGAAACAGCACTGCACCAACTGATGCTGATACTGGCGAATAAGCTGGAGAACAGGGAGGGGCGCTGGGGGTCTTCCTAGACATAGAGGGGGCCTTCAGCAACACCTTATTCGGATCGGTTCTGGCAGCTGTCAGGGAACGTGGAATAGAGGAGACCTACTGCAGGTGGATCGGTTCCATGCTCAGGGAAAGGGCGGTGTTCACCTAACTCGCGGGCAGGACTCTGCTGGTGGGGGTTGCGGCGGGTTGTCTCCCTTGCTCTGGTGTATAGTTGTGGACGGCCTGCTTGGGAGGGGGGTATGAGGTACAGGGCTATGCGGATGACATTGTCATCATCGTCCGAGGAATGATTACACAGTCAGTGTGGGAGCGCATGCAGACAGAACCGAAAGTGGTGGAAAGGTGGACGGTTAGCCAAGGACTCGGGGTGAGGCCCGAGAAAGCAACCGTCATATCGTTTACGAGGAGGAGAAAGTGGGAGGCACAGAACTCTCACTCTATAGGGTAGCAACATTCTAATGGCCAGGGAGGTAAAATATCTTGAGGTCATATTGGACTCTAAGCTAACCTGGAATGGTCACGTTGAAAAAATACTGCGTAAGGCAGTCATTACCTTAGCCGCCACTAGGCGGCTATATGGAAAAACGTGGGAACTAATACCTAGTATGGCCCACTGGCTGTACACAAGGGTGGTCAGACCATCGTTAACATACGCGGCACTGGTCTGATGGCCTAAGATGACACAATCCGGTGCCAAACAAAAACTAGGCAAGATCCAAAGGATGGCTTGCCTAGGCATCACAGAGGCCATGTCTTCAACCCCAACATCTGCCATGGAGGTGTTGCTGGATCTGCCCCCCCTACACTTAGTTATTATGGGGGAGGCCAGGCTAGGACTATACAGACTAGCCTGCAATGGTAGACTGAAGATCAACCCAGGCTTCAGGGGCCACTGCAAAATTCAGGAGATCGTGAAGGAGCACATGCTTGAAATGAGGTCAGAGTTTGCGAGCCCGCGAATCTGCAGGGAAAACAACTTTACAGTGGAAATCCCCGAACGCGAGGCATGGCGGGAGGAGACGCCGGGCATACCACGGGATGCGCTCTTCTGGTTCACGGACGGATCAGGTGGGGAGCGTGGGACAGGGGCAGGTGTTTATTTGGAAGGACCAAGGGTAAGTCATAGTATTTCTCTCGGAGCTCATGCAACGGTCTTTCAGGCCGAAATGTACGCCATCCTGCACTGGAGTGCGGAAGAACAAGAGGGGCGGTTACACCAACAAGCAGATCCTCATAGCTACAGACGGCCAGGCAGCCCTTAAGGCCCTAAGTAGCCCACGGGTAAATTCCTGGCTGGTGAGTGAGTGCCGAGACGAGCCGAGCGACCTGGCTCGGCAGAATGAGGTCACCCTCATCTGGGTGCTGGGTCACTCGGGGATCAAAGGCAATGAAGAAGGTGACAGTCTCGCGAAGAGAGGGTCAGCAGAACCCTTTATGGGACCAGAACCGGCTCTGGGCGTGACAAAGAGCACTGCCAGTGCACCATTAAGTCCTGGGTCAGAAACCAACATAAGGTGTACTGGGCAGACTGTCCAGGGCTCAGACATGGACCAATAATTGACGAACCCAGTTCAAAGAGAGCTGAGGAGCTGTTAAATCTTAGCAGAGGACAGCTGAGAAACATAACAGGTCTTTTGGCGGGACACATGGCCATCAAGAAACACCTGCATAAAATGGGACGGTTCAAGGGGGACCTCACATGCAGACTCTGCAGCGAGAGGGAGGAATCAGCCCAGCACATCTTGTGCGAGTGTAAAGCTCTTGACCACAAAAGACAACTGATCTAAGGTCAGTCTAGACTGGAGACAGAGCATTATAAAAATTCACCCTACCAATCGTTGCGCAGACTACTTCAAGGCACAGTGATTTTGGAATGGGTGAAGTAAAAAGACTAAGGGTATGCACAATAAGCCAAAGGTTGCAGTTCTATCGGAGCAGCAAAGCCACGGACGAGCCCTGAGAGAGAAAAAAAAAGGCGGACAGTGAAAACTGAAGATACTGCATTGAAGCAGCAGAAACAACAGAACACTTGCTATGTGACTGCAAGGCTTAGTTGTGCAAAAGGCTCAAATACCTTGAAGGGACTTTAACACCCCAGGAAATCGGTAAAATACCCCTCTGAACATTTTGGGCAATTAGAAAAGAAGAGTCATGCACAAAAGACTCCTTGCTGACTGCGTATACATGTATCATCTACTATTGTTGTATTACTTCATTTAATTTTATTTAACATGTCCCATTGTATGTATAGTAGCCTTCGGGTGAATAAATATATTATTATTATGATCCAAGTTTTCTAGCTGGAGCACCTTCCACTTTTTCGCACCTCATTAAAATCGCCCGTTATCTGATCCTGTTTTCTCACTTTCATACACAGTTGTTTTATATCAAAATATATATTCTTTAATTATTCCTTTTGCTTGTGATGTTGGAAAGTATATTTACAAAAATTGTAAATAAATAAATAAATAAATAGTCCATTTTAAATATATTTATTTGTAAAATCAATTAGTTGTTTGTAATACAAATTATTGAAACATAAATTTTAAATGAATTACAACAATTACATATTTTACAATTATGGCAAGACTTAAAAAAATTATTTGTACTTAATTTGGGAAAATTACCATAACTTTAGTACATTATACAAAATAATTACTCAAGCTTAAGCACTTGGTTTGTATTATATAATGGGTATACATATCTAATTTTATAACAGACATCATTAAAGAGTTTATGGTTCTAAATATATATAAAATTTAAAGTAAAAAAAAAGAGCAAATACATATAAACTAATATATTATACGCTAAAGCTACATTTATAAGATATGAAATGAAAATTGTAGCTGTGATTCCTTTGACAATTTGTATCTTTTCTTAAAATAATTCAGATAAAAAAAGATATTTTGCTATTTTTTTTATATTCTTATTATTCATGTAACATATTGGTTATGTTTCTACCATCTGGACTCTCAGCCCTTTTAAAATACCGGCTTCGTCTTTATAGACACGTTTTTCATCTCATCACATATAAAATCACAGCGATTCAAATTCGGAGACTTAAGTGGCCATATTATTTTTGCTCTGTGACCAACTTACTCTTATTTTTTTTATAATCATTTCTGTCTTCTAAACTAAAATAAGTGGAGAGCACCATCCTGGTAAAATTAGATTTTGTTACTAGTCATTATTCTTTTCCAAAACTAAGTTTTGCTATATTTGGTAGAATGATATTAGAATATTGTGAGATGTATTAGTGCAGTCACCACCATGCATCTAGAAACTATGTTATCTCAACAGCTGTAATAAACACAATATGTTAAACATGAAGACTTTGTACAACTAACCAAAGTCAGCTTCATTACTTTCGTCATCAAATAAAATACTTAGCTTAACCCATTATTTCCCACTGTACTAATTCGAATACACCACAGAAAATTTAATTGTGGTGTCGTCTAGCAGCCGGTAGATTAAATATATTATTAAAAGTCGATAGATTTAATTGTTTTCCATAGATGGCACATAGATATTTTAGCAGAATTGACAAATAACCGTTTGTCACTCAATTTTCTCTACGGTTATGTACGCTCTGTTGTCTGATTGTTACATGAAAGTGAATAATCCTGTGAAAAAAATTAATTTTTGTATTACGATAGTGCTCATCTTGTGCTTAGCTTATACTAACTGTGATGGAGCTATTCTTAGTGTTGTTTGAAAGTATAAACCTATATGCACAATATGGTAAGTAGAAATTTCTTACTGTACTCGTTTGAGTACAGTGGGCTGGTACCTTACTTTTATATTTCAACCTGACTCACTACTCAATGAATCCCAAAGATTTTTTTGAAATTCCTACACAAAACTTTTTTGGGAAGGGATACCAACATTTGCAACCTGCTTTAGAAGAAGTTGCCTCTTCAAGTCCAGAAGCGAAGTCAACATTGTGGTTGGTTCTCCCAATGTTGATTCACAGGCAGATGAAGGAGATTTTGTTGAAAATAATATTCCAGCTGAGTTACTAATGCCTGAAGATGTCGCTAGCGAAATAGATATTCAGCATGTGAGTAACAGTGAAAGCAATGACAGTGATGATGAGTTGGATTTGCCTTTGTCAGCTCTACAGCAAGATATTTTGCGTTCAACTCAAAATCCTTTACAATCCAAGAAAAAAAATCTGCCAG
The DNA here is from genome assembly GCA_964006375.1 of Tillus elongatus. Taxonomy (NCBI): domain Eukaryota; kingdom Metazoa; phylum Arthropoda; class Insecta; order Coleoptera; family Cleridae; genus Tillus; species Tillus elongatus. The sequence goes on from OZ023262.1 coordinate 135,372,426, forward strand.
AACTTAACCAGACTTGTGTAGATACTAGTATTCCATGGACAACAGGCTGCACAGATCGCCTGTAAATTTTTAAAAGCGATCTAGAAAACCTCAATCCACTTGATTTTTCGATGATGACGTCTATAATCATACTGTTTCCAAAACTAACTAATTTATATTCTTCACAAAAGAATAGGCATGACTTCTTTGTCTCCAAAGCCGACAAAAGTATTTGTAGAAATTCTTCTTTTGACTGGACACCATAAATTACCAAGTGAGCTAAATTACTGGAGTCTTCATGAAGATTTATGCATTTCTGTTGTAGCATATGCTATGTCACGAATTAGGTTCCAAGAAATGAAGAATTTCATTCATTTAGCCAATAATGACAATTTAGATTAAAAAAAAAACATGGCAAAACTGTGACCTCTTATTGCCCTTCTTAATAAAAATTTTTAGCAATGGGGTACACTTTATGGACACCTGTCTATCGACAAAGCCATCGTAAAGTTTTTTGTAGACATTTTGGAGAGCAATACATAAAGCAAAACTGTGCAATTTGGGTATAAGAATTGGATGTTGTGTAGTTACACAGGCTATTTCTACTTATTGGATACAAATTGTAGTGCTAAAAACATTAACGATGAAGTCACCAATCTTTCTTAGGAATCTAGGGTGGTATTTTTGGAATATGTCGCAGTACCATTGGACCACTTTTTTTTTTCGATAATTATTTTAGTAGCCATGGACGTCTAAATTTATTGAAAGAGCAGGCTCCGCGAGCTACCGGAACAGTCCAGTAAAATCAAACAAGAAATTGTCCTCTGACCAACATGCAAATTAAAAAAAAGATAGGGGCCATTATGAGCACATGTATGATAGCGATTTAGCTCTTCTCTTTGTCAGATGGGAAGATAATAATACAGTCTCGATGGTAACAAACTATGACACAATGAAGCCTGTCAGTCGTGTAAAACGCTGGTCGACAGCTGCAATAGGAAAAATTGATCTTCCCCAATATTTTCAAAACTATAACAAATCCATGGCTTGTATTTATCTGTATGATCAAGCTGTAAGCAACTACAGAATCTCAATTCGTGGCAAAAAATGGTGGTGCGTACTGCTTACCAATATGATAAAGATGGCTGTTGTCAAACCTTGGAGGATGCTTCAAATTATAAATGAAGGATCAATAAGTCTTATAGATTTTGTGAGAATGATCATTATTTGGCCTGTCATGAAAAATCAAAATATAAGATCAGGCAAACTGGCCAGCTACCAGTAAATGTGAGAGAAGATGAAGGGGGCAATTTTCTACTGAAATTGGAAAAACAACTACTCAGTGTCATCAGAGTGTAAGCTGGAGTTGTTCCAAATGCAAAGTAACTTTATGTGTTGAAAAAGATTGTTTTGCCATTTATCTCTCCTAAATTTATTTTTTGTTTTTGTAATATTAAAGTACGCCATTCTATTTTCATAAATTATGAATTTTCATTGAATAGCGTTTGTGCATATGAACGAATATTTTATATTTTTTTATAAGGAACCTATATTATAATACCTTTATTATTCCATTCTACTCATCTGAGTACATGGGTCCCGTGGCTAACCCACAGACTTCCGAAATGTTCTTGGGTCTTAACAGGTTAAGACAAAAACAGATCTAGCTGTAAATTTGGATTATATAATAATTATTACTACAGCTACTTAATGAAGTCAAACAGATATATTGTAATAAGAAAAAAAAATTAAAGATATTACATCTGATTTTTTTTGCAAAGAAACCAGATTTTGGAACATTCTAAGTTGAAAAATAACAACATCCAAAAATCAGATGTTTGTGTCTAACATAGAACAATTTTGTAAACATAAAATCCATAAAACTGTGGAATATAGTAATTACAAAACAAATCAGATTATCAGAATACCCTACCCCAACATGTTAGACAATATCTTGACCAAGAGTACGAAGGAAGGTGGATTGGCAGGGGTGGACCAGTAGTCTGGCCTCCAGAGTCTCCCGACCTTACTTGCTGTGACTTCTTTTTATGGGGATTTGTAAAAAACTATGTGCATTGAACTCTACCAACAACACGAGAAGATATGCGGGGGCGAGTCCAGGATGCATTTCGGCAAATTAGTGGTACATGGCTTTCTAATGTCCAGCGATCATATGGAAGAAGGCTACAACATTGCCTTGAACAAAAGAGTCGTCAGTTCGAGCACCTTTTATAATCCATCCCAGAAATAAGAATTATTCGTTATTCGTTGATTATTCATTTATTTATTTTATTTATTAGATATTATCAGTTTATTATCTTTAATTTATTTCTTGTTTACTCCTTACTCATTATTTCGCCTCTGATATCTATTAAACTAGTTCCAAGTAAATAATCTTCTGTGATTCGAATCTTTACTGGAGAACTTTAACAAAATAGAGAATTATCGCTTTTATATGAAAGCAAGTGGATATAAATTTGAGAGTAAATTGATTTCTGCATTGTTTCAGGTGCTTTATACAAGATGTTATATTCGAGAATTTCTAGTAGTAGTAGTTGAACCTCTATGAATGAACAAATCATTAATGTTAATGTCCATTCTGTACTATAATTCTATCTGCTGACACCACTCAGATTAATTTAAGTGGTTAGTTCGAGAATGTATTATTTGTATAGTTTGCATTTGTCAAGTTTATGGAAAAAAAAACAATCAGGCAAAAGTGGTAGATTTTTGACAGAACAATGTCAGCCTCTCAATCATTGATAAGAACATTTTCTTTGGCAGCAAAGTTTTTCTATTTTGATGCCCTCAAAAGCATCGAATAATCCAACTCGAATTTCTTTTCGAGCCTTTTCAACGGCAAAGTTGTCGGTTGTTTCCATGGAGAGAAACACTGTGAATGCTAGAAACCAAGGAGCAAACGGCCGTAACTCAATCATCAAATCATGTAGTTGCAATCAAATTGATAACTTTTGAATAACTCAGAAATTATCAGCTCTACATGTAAAAACCCATATCCATCCCAAAGAGAATCAATTTTTGCATTGATTCAGGTGCTCATATACAGGCTGTTCCATTTGAAATTTTGGAGTTATTTATATTGTAATTTCAGCAAATTGGCGCCTTTCTAGCAACCAGCCTGTATATAAATTTTGATTTTTCACATCATCATTATATAGACGATCACCTGTCAACTACTTGCGCTGAATTGCAAGTTTCGCGGATGTGGTGCACGAATGATACCAGTACCTGAAAAAAACTCTACATCTCTCAAATTTTTTGAAGAAACTTGAATAACTTAAAAAGCGTTGACTTTTATGGCATAGTCCTTTCTATAATTTTTAATCACAATTTTATTTAAAATCAGAAAATATAATAATATACAGGGTGTTTGATTTAAAAACCAAAGTTACCTACTGCCAGTGACATATGGACCACACTGTGTAGCTAAAAATAATTTTAGGTTATGGACCTTAACATCATAGAACACTTTTGTCTGAAAATTTTTTTCAAAAAGCTATTGGACTTTATCGAGGAAATGAATCATGTTGTACATATATCTTGACGTAATAGGCTTAACCAATTGTATTTTTTGTTGTGATTTTTGTTATACCGACTCATTTTACCCCCAGATAATGTGGTGGGGATAACATACCCATGACAATGTAAAGGTGAGAATTGAAACAGCCCAGGCTTCTGTTATGGAAGGCGATTCAGCCAATAGAAATTCAAGTAGCATAGGTTCAAAGACACGTGAAATTCGAATTCTGATCATTCAAGGGGTATGTTCTCTTTTTGTTTTGAAAAGAGAAAACAAGTCAAATAAATGCGAAATGAGGAGGAGCACCATTATAAAGTTTATGTGACAGTTTGAGCAATCAAGGTGGTATCAACTAGGATAACGAGACCAGCAATGAAGATGTATCTGGATATCAACAGCAGCAACAACAGTCACATGATTTTCAAGAAAATAATGTAGATTACCATATCTTAGACCACAAAGTCTCTCACATTTGTAAGATAAGTGAAATAAAAGAAGAGACTGTTAGTGAAAATGTGGTGTGAAAATACTCTCTGTACAAAACTGCGAAGAAACGGATAAAACAATACTATTCTAACCTATTAAGAACAAAAGCAGAAAACATTACTGTGATTTAATGCCTGGTGTAAAACAGAGAGCAAGGGAAGCATAAACACCTTCAGAATCCTTGTGGAATCTATCTTTTAATGGTGAAATGTTTGAAGACATTCCTACTGTACCAATATCAAAATATGAATTAAAACTGGTAGCAGACGAGACCGAAGTAAAAACAGTGTTTGGTTTGTTATATTTGACTGAGGTGTTCAAATCCAACAGGCCAAATAAGGACGACTTTTGGAATAGCGTTGGAATAGGAATTGACAGACTCTGTTCAACAGTGTTTCTCAGAGATTTTATTTATTATGGCTTATCTTCGTTTTGATAATATTAATTCCAGGAGGCAATGTAAATGATTGATAGGGTAGCTTGATAAGGGCAATTTTTGATAAATTTATCAATAACTGCATGGTGCATGAATGAAAAAAAAAAAACTGAAAGTACCTGCCTAGAAGCCACCAGAAACCTAAAAATATCAAACAGAACAAAATTGTTTACATGAAAATTACTCTTATATAAATTGTTTACAGAACAATATTATGTTAAATGATTTTCTTTAAAATCACGCAACAATTTTCACTTCTTTCCACTTCTAGATACATAAATCTATATCAACCATATTAAAAAAACACTAATCCGTTTTTCTCTCATTATGTTCCTTCTTTCTGTGTACTTGAAAACTTGATTTGTATTACTAATCTGATAACAAAAATTAAAAAAGAAAGTAAAATAAAAAAGTCCAGCTCTTTTATTTATTCACTACTTAAAACATAAAACACCAGAATATACGATAACATTAGCTATCAGAAACAAAGAAATAACTCTTAAATATAATTTAAAAATAAAAAATTACTCAATCACATACTTGTATTTATAAATAATTTTTTCTGGGTACTCCTACCTTACAGTATTAACTATGAGTCAATCTAAAAAGTGCACATTAGCCTTCAAGAAAACATTAACGTAATAAGCTGTTTCAACAAAATATATGGCTGATACAGAAATATCCTACAACTATAATTTGAAACTACTCGACCATGCAAACAAAACATTACTGATACAAATGACTTTTCAATGACTTCTGTTAAACCTTAAAGACAATACCAGTCAGTCATATTCCATCTGCAAGGTATGATTAATCACAGCAAGGCATAAACAACAAGGGCTAATATATGCTCCATCCCATAACATTTCACTTTTACATTCCCACTTAACCTGTTTGTTATTATTACTCCAGTCAAAAAATCTCAAAAAATGACCCAACCTCCTGAAAAATCCGAAAGTTTTGAAACTTCGCATACTTATTTAGAGGTACCTAAGAATGAATACACTAAAAGTCCTTATGAATATGAGGCGAGCTCTAGCGGCAATTAGCGAAAATAGGGCACTTTATTTGGTTTTTCGTTAGTATCTCAAGAACCGTTGTCGGAGCAAAGGTTGGTTATATACATAATTAAGGCTTATCAAATTTGCTACAAAAATGAATATATACATTTTTCTCCTATTCCCAATGATTCCCGAGTTATAGGCGCTAAAAGAGAGCGTTTTGTGAAAAACCACGCTAGGGCGGTACAATATGGCATTTCTAATAATATTTGACAATGGTTTACCTACATCAGTTTTCTTGACTATATCTTTCAGATCCTCCACAATTAGATTACTAAATACATCTTGCGATTTTTGGTAAGTTTGTAAAGAAATCACTCCAAGTTCCCCTACTGTCATAGCAGGTGGTACCTTGGTGAGCCTCGGTATTGGTTTTTCATGTTCGCTTCCAGTTGTGCTTCCAGAAGGCACACATTTGAGGCCACCCATAGAATGGAATGTGTTGAGACTGTCCAGTGTTCTAACATTAAAGTCCGCATTGTCAAACACAAATTGTTGAAAAGGAGTATCATTATCAGGTTGAATGTGATGAATTGCTGCCATTTCCAGCTGCTGTGCGCTGTGATATGAAGCACTGAACCCTAAACTTGATAAAAGGTTTACCAACTTCTTGCTTGCAAACCTTCTACAAACAAACAAAGCAACACTGTTCATTATTGATGATATAAAAGAGGTTGGACATATCGAAGAGATAATACTGTGAGCAATAGAATTGCATTTTCTTTTTTTATTTGCATTATCTGCTTTTTTCATTATCAATGTCTCCAGCAAAACTTGTAAAGTTGGGGGTACACAAGAAGCTGCTTCTTTTAAAAAGTTGTTGCCCGGAGGCTAGGCGCTTGTATCATGCACATTTTTCTTAACATCTGTGTTATAACTTTTCCTGTTGCTTGTACGATTCTTAGTCGCTCATTACTTTCATCAGCTTTTCTGTCATCATACCATGAGTTCAAAATTTTGATTCCAACATCACTGAAACAGATGGTTGCATCCCCCCATCCAACTCCCACAGCAAATTATAATTCTCTCTCCATATTTGCCTTTGAGTTTGCTTTTAATTGTATCATTTGAAGGAACATCCCCAGATACTGCAGAATGTAATTGTTCAAAGGAGAGTTGGCGCTCCTCACTATTCTCAATGAGGGAGTAAATCTCTTCCATAGCCTTTATAATGTAATCTGCCTCGGAGCGTCCACGTTTTCTACCCTCTTCTGGAGGCTTGTGGGACACAAATTGTTGGTAGCAGTTCAGGTGGTACACTCCATCAGCAGCGACAAGAACCCTAATGCCATCATTTCTCCTGTCTGCAGAATTCAATACAGTCGTAATGATTTCCTTACTTCGACAATAGAATGCATATCTGCGGGCTTTTATAGGTTTCTTTATTGGTTTTTAAAAATATTCTTCATCAATAACATCTGCACAGAAGAAACATTGGGGACGATAGCAGTGGCGGCTCGTCGGAGTAGGCATTGTAAGTACTATATTTAATTTAGTAACTTATTATTGTCACATATTATTAGAAATGCCATATTGTACCGCCGTAACGAGGTTTTTCACAAAACGCTCTCTTTTAGCGCCTATAACTCGGGAACCATTGGGAATATGAGAAAAATGTATATAAGCATTTTCGTATAAAATTTGATAAGCCTTCATTATGTATTTAACCAACTTTTGCCTCCGACCAAGGGTTCTCGAGATATTAACGAAAAACCAAAGAAAGTGCCATATTTTCGCTAATTGCCGCTAGAGCTCGCCTCATATTCATGAGGACTTTCGGTATATTTATTCTTATGTACCTTTAAATAAGTATGCGAAGTTTCAAACCTTCGGATTTTTCAGGAGGTTAAACATTGTTTTGATTGGACTATATGTTTTAGCATCAAGGCTTATAGATAAACTACAAATATTACAGAGATCAATGTAAGCTATAAAACAATAACATGTTATAATTTGACTAGACAGCTAAGGAATTAACAGAGTTCTCTGAGCTGTTTGTTGTAGGCGTCTCTACAGTCGCCAACCGCTGTTGCAAACTCTGGACCTGAAAAAAAAAACAACACCAATATTGTAAAATAACAAAATATTTCTGTAGTTTACAAGTAAAATTAAATTATGCAGCGAGTATTGCTACATGCGCTGGCCTGTAACATTAGACATCAAATAAATTTTCTGTGCGGTGTGCCTATAGCACGCAATATAAGACTTACATGAGTATGAGAAACACACATTGTTTATTAATTTTCTCTCTGCCTCTTTTTCAGATCCTATTTGAATAGCACACTATATTTTTTCTCCTATGGTGGTATTGATTCCATTTAGTTACACAACTTCCGGTGTCCCCCAGGGATCCAAACTCAGGCCTCTACTCTTCTTACTCATTAACAACCTAAGCTTTGCTTTGCGGGACAATCACCTTCTTTCTGCTAACGATCTTAGAATTTATTATTCTATAAGTGGAGTTAATGATTGTATAGAGCTTCAATGTGCAATAGAGTTAATGACTGGTGTGTTGATAATAGACTTTACCTGAATTTGTCAAAGTGTAGCATGGTCTCATCTTCAAAGAGAATATCTTGCACTGAATATCATTACCATATCGATTAATCCCTAGATGTAGCGGCATAAAAGATCTAGGCATTACCTTTGACAACAAATCATCTTTCAGCTTACATATAGAGGAAGTGGTAAGTTAAACCCTTCGCATGCTTGGCTTCATAATTAGAAACTAGTAATTTCTGTAATAAAATGGCGCTTCAAATTCCTTATTTTTCACTTTTATGTATCAGGCTCGAATATGGAGCACTAATTTTTTCTTCATATTATACTTCTCAAAAGTGTTGCCTTGAGTCAGCCCAGAGGAAGTTTCTAAAATTTATGAGATTTACAGTTGTAGGGGAATATCCTGCTTGTGGATTCGATCATTTTATACTGCTTAAAGTGTGCGGCATTAATAGTCTTGAGTTTCGTAGAAAAGTTGCTTCCATAAGGTTGCTTTATAAGCTTTTAAATAATTTGCTAGATTGCTCAGAACTGCTTAGACAGATTAAATCTCTTGTACCTACAATAAATGCTAAAGTTTTTTTTAAGTAACTGCTAATTGGTGACTGTACTAATGTATAACATTAGTAAATATTTCTACCCTTTAATTTGGTGTAAGCCTGTTGAGTAATAAAGTGATAAATAAATAAATAATTTTTCTATGAAAATGGAAAAACTGTGAGAAGAGCTTCTTAACAAATAATTTAAATCCTATACTTCAAAGGTTTTCTGGAAAAATTTGAAGGAAATCATTCTGCAAATTTTTGTACTACGATTCTCGTATTATTCACAAATGCGTTTTATATACTGACGCTACGTACAAAGCTGCTAAGCTCGTCTCAAGTCTATCATATGTGTAGAAATTACTCCAACTTGCAAGGCAGCCTGGATATATTCTGCCGTTCTGTCTATAGCATTTAGAATTGTTTCTGTAGTTATTAGTGATGTAATGTATTGTTTTTCACGTTGAGGAGTCGGGGCCCAAAGGACTCTAGGGGGCAAGCTGAGGAAGCGGAAACAACATGAGCTTTCGAAGAAGCTTTCCTCAAGACGTGGAGGTCGAAAAAACTCCCCCAATCCACGGTGTCATGTGACCCGTGCCTAGGGATCAATGGCACCAGGATCATGGTGTCGTGAACGGAACCTCTGGAGTACTGGGCAACCCTTCAGAGTAATCTACCTTGCACCACACAGGAGGTTCTGATGGTGTGGACAGTATTTCCCCCATTCTCGTTGGAACAACATGAAGAAGACAAACATAAACAAAACCAAAACCAATGAGGCTCGAGGAGTGGCTTCGTTTACAGACTCGTGCCTTGAGTCTATTCCGGAAACGGAGACAAGCCAGGGGGCGGCAGCGTCCGCGGATTCTGAAAGTCTCACGACGGGGTATCAGGGGGTAGCTTTGGCCACGGACCTGTCCCCAACACCCACGCTGGAGGTTGGGTCCCACCGGAGGGCGGCGATGTCCGCGGACTCTGTGTGCCCCTCCACCAGTAGGGACCCTACTACAGGGGTAGTAGGTGTCCCAGCAGTCCAAGCGTCTTTCTGGGGCGCAAAGAAAGAAGCTCCAGAGGGCGTAGAAAATGGCGACCGGGGCGTGGACGATCGAGAAACCTGTAAAGGCACAAGAGAGAGAGTGCGAGTCAGAAGAGGCCGCGCTCGGACTCTAGCACTGGGGAAGCAACCGGGAGTTGATGGGACTTAGGTTCCTTCAGGTCAACCTCCAACACAGTAGGGCAGCCATGACCGCACTACTAACGGCTCTGAGGAATACAGATGAGGCCCTCATCCAGGAACCGTACTCCTATAAAGGATAGAACAAGGGACTCGATGGAGCTGCTGGAAAGCCCATCTACAGCAGATCCAGCGAGAACCCGAGGGCCTGCATTTTTGCCAAGGAAGGGATAGAGTTTCTGCCTTTAATGAATTTCTGTTCCAGGGACCTGGCAACAATCAAAATTAGATGTGGAGGAGCGGATGGGCAGAGGGACATTACTGTCGGATCGGCCTATCTGCCAGGGGACAGCACGGACCCTCCTCCACCCAAGGAATTGGATGCGAACGCGCATCATGAGTGTGGGGAAGCTCGGACACAAAATCTAGGGGTTAGTCACTTTTACAATTCTATATGAAATTTAATTTAGACATATTGAATAGAGGTAATAAACCGACCTTCGTCACAACACGGCGTGAGGAAGTTTTAGATCTAACAGTTTCACCCAGTTTCTGGGTGACTTTGTTAAGAACTGGGCTGTGTCTGGGAAAGTGAGTAGCTCAGACCACAGATACATCCGGTTGGAAATCACCAAAGTCGAAAGACAAACAGTATGGTACCGGGACCCTCGCAATGCGGACTGGGAAGCCTATAGAGTAGACTTAGCAGTGGAACTGCGAGAGTAAAGAGTACCGTAGATAATTCAATAGACCTCGAGATTGCGGCAACCTAAGTGCGAGACGCAACCACCTCAGCCTATAACGCCAACTGCCCCCTGAAGATGAGGGCGTCCACCCGGAACGTCCTGTGGTGGAACGAGGACCTCAGGCAAAGTAGGATGCTAGGGAGGTTCTCGGAAGGGGGGTACGAGGTACAGGGCTATGCGGACGACATCGTCATCATAGTCCAAGGAAAGGTTACACAGTCAGTGTGGGAGCGCATGCAGACAGTACTGAAAGTGGTGGAAAGGTGGACAGTTGGCAGTGAGCCCCAAAAAAACAACTGTCATACCGTTTACGAGGAGGAGGAAGTGGGAGAGCCACAGAACTCTTACTCTATATGGTAAAAACATCCCAATGGCCAGGGAGGTAAAATATCTTGGGATCGTATTGGACTCTAAGCTAACCTGGAATGGTCACGTTGAAAAATACTGCTTAAGGCAGTTATGACCTTGGCCGTACACAAGGGTGGTCAGACCATCGCTAACATATGCGGCACTGGTCTGGTGGCCTAAGGTGACACAATCCAGTGCCGAACAAAAACTAGGCAAGATCCAAAGGACGGCTTGCCTGGACATCACAGGGGCCATGACTTCAACCCCAACAGCCGCCATGGAGGTGTTGCTGGATCTGCTGTTATATTTGTTTCTTCTCAGCAGCTATGATTACTCAGTCATTTTATTCAATTCATGGCAATCGTTGGCTATTTGTCAGTACTGATTAATTATTACTGTACAGCTTATTTCAATATTACCTATGATTACGTTTTGAAATCAGGAGAATATGGACTTCCATTCTAAGCGACTGTATATAGTGTTCTATTTAAAAAAAAAAAAAGTGAAGTTAGGTAGTTTTTTCGATTTTGTGATGTTAATTTGGTTGTTTCAACAGCAAATTCTCACAGAGTGTGAAAATGTCTATAACTTTCAAGTGGAAAGTTATTCTCTATCTTCAAAGACAAAAGTAGCAAAAGCTGCACTAATTATTCATTTAGTGGGATCAGGAAGAGACCTGTACATACTGAGTTATTTTTGAAAGTATATAATTTTGGATGTAGAAATGTTGGATATTGTTTTAATTAATTCGACATTCGTGCACGTAATGAATAATTTATGTCTGAAGGCTGCATCTAACATTTATTTGATGTCTAATGTTACATACACACTGCCTGGACATTTATTTCATGTCTAATGTCAAGGGCACAGCTATGCAGCAATGGCTACAGCCCTTACATTATTACCTGTGCTGTATGTCTTTCTACCATAGCTAACATCTGATGTTCCATCTTCTTGAATTTTGCTTGATATTTCTTATTGTTTCTGTCCACTGTTTCAGCCAATATACTGAAAAAAGAAGCTAAATGTAGTAAAGTTACATAAAATTTTAAACTGGCGTTGGTAAATTGGGGTGTAACAAACACCATGTAATAGAAAATTGGCTGCCACTTTTGTCGACAGTTATTCTATCTCCCATTATCTCAGAATACTGTCACATGGGCATTGATTTAGTTAGTTTACTGAAACTGTATATGGATGTAGTAAGTGTTTGAAGTTTGTTATACCTCATCTTATAATTCCTGTATTTGTGGCTACTGGACCTGGTTTCCAAGGCCATACAGTAACCATCACACACACACACCAGCGCGCGCCCACACATGACTATGCTGGAGGAAATCAGCTTTAAAACTGTAACTTTGTGTTGGGCAGATAGTATTCTCAGCTAAAAGGCTGCACAGAGCTGCAGGCACTGGAGCAGACCAGTCCGGGGGTGGAGGAGGAACACATAGTCCCGTTAAGCCCTTTGTAGGTGGTACCTCAGGGAGGAGTAAAGCCACCTACAGAACTGGCCCCTATAGTGGAGGGGGGAGCCCTCGATGGGGAGCACCAGGAGAACTGACTGTAAGATGCTAGATTTGATGGGTGAAATCTTAGACAATTAGACGTGAGCCTCAACAGACCTAAGATAGTAGTGGAGGGGGTGAAATAGCCACTCACTATATAACCGAACATAATCTAACCTCAGAATCCAAAGATTACAGAATGTTGCCAAATAGTACACGTGATTGAAAAAATTACTCTTGCAGTATTTAGTGCTGAAGGTGTGTGAACCCATGTTTTTTTTAAAACCAAACTATGAACGAACCCAAATTAATTTGTTGACTCGAACGTGGAACCTCGGAAATAGTACGCCTAAGCTTCACAGTCGAACTTAGAGCTACTTAAAAATTGAAATTCGAACATTGAACTAACCAAAATTCTTTAATGTTCCTATATCATTTCCTAAATACAAAATTTAGGTATATTGTAGTATACAATATTTTGTATGTAGAAGATCCTCATTCTTTTTACAAAAAGCATAGGTTCGACCAAATTTGCAGGCTAATTGGGTGAAAACGTCTTCCGGTGCTGATGTTAGTTGTGAAGGTTGGTCAACGTTGAATCAAAAATACAAAAAGGTACACTGAAAACTTTTTTATTAGATTTCTACATCTATAGCTAAACTCAATTATAAATAGTTTTTGTTGTTTGGTATTGGCTAAGTAGTTTTAGCAGTCTCTTAGATTGAGGAAGTTAAAAGTGAACAAGATAGGTCAGTGGTGGTTCGTAGGTACCTAATTTGGAGGGCTGGACTGTATGTGAATTTAAAAAAGAGCCAAAACTATTTTCTACTAAAACTATTTGTCAAATGTCTCAAATAAAAAGTTGGAATGAGTGAGAATGGCATCGAATACCCTTCAATAATAGGTTTCGTTAATTTCATTAACAACAAATTTTCAGCCTTGCACGATTTACTGTGGCCATTGCATTTTCTTTATTTAAAATTATACACATAATAATCACATGATTCATATGTATGCATAATAATAATAATTACTTTTTGTCCAACAGTCCAAAAAGGAACCAATTACAGGACACTTAAAAGATTCTAGAAGGTAACAACAGAAGACAATTATGTAAAAAAAAATAGAGCTCAAATTACTCACAAAAGAATATTTTTTTAAAAGAAAATTTCATGTTATTTTATCTTGCCAAGCAACTGTCCAAAATAAAGGAATACCTGTTATTGTCCACAAGTCATTACCAAGGACACCACTAAGAAATATACAGGGAAAAAGAAATAAACTGTCTTTTACAGCACAACCGCAAATTCATTGATGTCCGCCATATATTTCCTGCTTAAATTTTCTAGTGTATGGCTTACCTTGGCAAACCGCTCGAAAAAATCTGTTTAAATTGGGTAACAGTCGCCCTTATTTCTTTACTTTTAATTTTTTCTTCATGAGTGAATGAAACAAACTACTTATATTTGTTGGGTGAAGTTTGAGGTGGAGGAGACAATCACACTTAGTCTAACAAAATAAACATTAAACTTAAAACTTGCACCTAAATAAACTGAATTGGTCTGATCCTTAGAAAAACAAATCAGAATGCAGAGTAACACAAAAGCCAAACAGAAAACAGACAAAACGTTTTAATAACGGGTTTATTCTAGTGAAAAAGAAAATCCCCAAAAGCCAAAAAAGAAAATGATACAGGCCTATACAATATAGAACAGACACACCTAGGAATACTAGTCAAAACAATAATAGAATGACAGAATAACGGCCGCCAGGAGTACGTGCAATGCAGTTGCCATTACTTGCATTCTGTGTAATTTATGAGGAAATATATTGCATTTCTTGCAGCGGCACGATCACTTTTATGGGAGTTTACTAAGCTACGGATTTCAGTTGCAGCAACAATGCCTATTAGTAGGAATATCTGGTGCTCTACAGCAGAGAATTCGTACACTGTCTGCAGTCCTTATAGGTACACGTGTTTCTAGAAGGCAATCTGCAATTATCATCATAAATTCTGAAAAAATACATTACCAATCGCTTTTGATACAAAAAATAATAATTCTGTGGTTGTTAAATGATTCTGTCAGGTCTCAATGTTTTCCACCAACTGTCAAAAATACGCACCAGTGTAATCCAGTAAAATTACATTACCGACTCATCGGAGCCAATACCAAGCTTTAAGCGCCACTACTGAGTTAACGGGACTGCCAGCGAGTTACAACATCGCTACCTTTGGCAGCATTGAATGCTTGTAACGTTAAATTTAGAACTACTTTAGCATTGCCTAGCGCATACAATTTTTCAAACTGAAAGTTCGGTTCAAAATTTCGAAGCTGCGCACAACCCTACTTAGTACATAATACTTTTCATAAAAACTATGCCTTGATCGTTTTCAAAGCTGCTTATGAAACATGTAATGCTCATGTTATGAAGGTTCTAGTACCTCTAGGTGTTTTTTTTTTAAATAAAGTTGAGTATCTTATACAGTTTAAGAGTTGATGACAATTTCTTTACTTATTACTGTGTGCTTTCTTAACACCTATTTATTGAAGGGTTCATCTTGATAAAATTGTGAATTTGACTCTAAATTGCTGTTGTCCATTTTTGTACAAATAAATTAGCTTCAGCACTGTTTGAAATGCGTTTGTACAGGGTCTGTTCCTTATAATTAGGGCATCTTCTGCTACTTTTATTTTTGGAAATAGAAAAAATCTTTCTAAACAAAAGTTGTAGAACTTTTCACAAGCTGTGAGAATTTGCTTTAATAAAAACCAAATTAGGATAGGAAAATTGAAAAAATTACCTAATCTCACTTAAAAAAAAAAAGAACACCTATATATAATTGGTCAGAATGGAAGTCCATTTTCTTCTGATTTCAAAAATATAATCATAAATGATATTTAGGTGAGCCGTTTTAAAAATATTCCTGTACAGTAGGTAATCATTAATCATTACGGAAATGTATCCAAAGATGGCCATGATTTATTACTGTAGAATCAATATGTTTTGACATGGAATATTTTTAAAACGGCTCATTTAAATATCACTTGATGATTATATTTTTGAAATCAGAAGAAAATGGACTTCCATTCTGAGCAATCATATATTTAAAAAAAGTGAGGTTAGGGACTTTTTTCAATTTTTCGATCCTAATTTGGTTTTTCCAAAAGCAAATTCTCACAGCTTGTGAAAAGTTCTACAACTTTTATTTAGAAAGATTTTCTTTTATCTCCAAATATAAAAGTAGCAGAAGCTGCACTAATGATATGGAACATACCTATACATTTTTCTAGATACCTTTATCAAGAACCTCTGGCAAAATAATAAAAGATACTGTAAAAATAACTCGTAGATAACTTTCTAACATACACGAGACACCACAAACTAGATAATGTAGTACCTAGGTTATTATGTTGGTGTCAATGATAACTGGGGCCATTTGGCCTACTTGTCTTGAGGTCAATCTCTGACCTGAAGGTGGTGTTGAAAAGAATTGATCACAGACGATTGTCAACTTATACAAGCTTTATAATTCGTTTGTTTATATTTCATTCCAAGGATAAACAATCACCAAACAAGCCAACAAACAAAAATAAAATTTTATGTTCACTGTTAATTATTAAATAACAGCTCCACATAAACTAACCTGTTTGTATGGTTAAGATCATGTACAATTTCTCGACCTTCCAGTAACCTAGCTTCAGCGTTTTTTGTAACTTGTTCCAAAGTTGAAACTAATTCTTGTAACCTAACTTTCAGTCTTGCTTCTCTTGCTAATGCCTGCATTAGTTCCAATTCCACACCTTGTGCATGCTCTGCATCTGAATATCCCATATCCTAAACGAAAAATAAATATTAAAATTTAAAATGCACACAATATGAAAACAAACAAGACAGCAGACCTGGACAAAAAATAAAAAGTCTCAGAATCTCCCTTATTAACATATTAATACAGGATATAACCAATAAGTATGATGTACTGAATTCTCTACTGCAAATAGAAAATATTGATGTGTTATGTGTAACAGAAGACTGGCTTAGAAGTAATATAATATATGGCTTTGTTTTTGACAACTCTAATCTTAAAACCGACTTTGATCAAATTGTGGACAAGTTGGATCATTCATTTTAGTAAAACTTCTTTAGAATTTATGTTTAGTCAAGTAGACTGTATATGTTGTTTCTTAATAGAATGTACAATAGAGGTCAGTAGTGTAATTTTTAAGACAAGTTCAGATTCAATTTGTGCTGTGATAATCTATAAACCTCCAGACAGGAGAATACTTAATGATTCTTTTAATATAAGGATGAATGCCACTTAAAAGGATTTGTCTGTGGCAAAATAAGTACTAGAAGGTATTGAAAAGAACTAAGCCTACAATAGAAAACGCAATAAATTGTTAAACAATATTTTATTTATTTAACATAATCTCTTCCAACACATACACGTTTAGCAGAACATTTGGTACAGGTGGAGTTTAAGTAGATAAAGGATATAATAATTTAATTCCTGATGATTGACTATTCAAACCATGGCCACTTTCCTTCTGAATTATTATTTGTTCTCCCAACTAGCAATTTGATGTTTTATTTGAGTCACAAGAATGTTTATAAAACATTTATAGAACACTTATAAACTCAAAATGGGCGCAGGTTTATAAAACACTTTAGTTCTTTAGTTTATTTTATAAGGAATGTGTAAGGTGTTACAATAATTATTTATGTACCAAGGGTATAAATAGATGTTTATGCCCTGAGAGCGACGATTTTACAAACCCGAGGGCCTCCGGCCCGTGGGTTTGTAACTCACAGGAGGGCATACACCTCTATTTATACCAGCGGTGCATAGAAAATTTTATGTCATACAAGTCACACCCAAACAATGAAACATGAATCACCATTTGCTGAAGGCAACCAGCTATCACCGGATCTTTTCAGAACTGTCAATTTTATGTTAATTCAACTAAATAATGTTAATTAAATATTTACATATTACTTTTATTCCATTATATGTAATTTCATTAATAAAGGTTATTAAAGAAGTCAAACAAAAATTATTTGTTTTGATATGAGTGCGGACCATAAAGTGTACGTTTTGCCCGTGTGGGCCATGAAGTACACTTTATGGCCTGTGGGCATAAAGTACACCATTATGTAGTTGGTAACTAAGCAATAAAAACACAGTAATGAACTAGTATGACATAAAATAGTTTTATAAGGAACCATAATAAAACTAAAAATCATTTACCATTGTGCCAGTTATAGAGCCTTAATAGAGTTACTATAAAACATGTTTTATTAGAATTTCTTTATAGTTTACTTTGCAACTTTTTGTTGCATACTGCAATACCTATATGAGTGATATATTTTTTAACTGTTTTTGTTAGAACTATTTTATCCTAAAATAGTTATCTAATATGATGGAAGTAATATAAGCACTAAAATATGATTACGTAAGAAATGTTAGTAAAGTGTAAAATGTAAAATTGAACTTAAAAAAGTCTCCTTTTGGTTACCAGCAAGATGGATTTCAACGGTGAAGAAAAATTAAAATAAATTTAAAATTACATCTTTCGTTTTTTTTCCATTATATCGGCCTCAACCGATTCTGTTACACATTTTACATGTTTTATATTTATAATATATTGTGAAAATTGTCATTTACCTTATTTTGTGTAGCCAATGCCAGTAATGCTTCTGTATCTTTTAATTGCCCTTGTAAATTTTTTAGTGCAGCACATTGTGCTTTTTGCTGCCCTTCTACATACTTTAGTTTTAGCTCAATAGCATTCTTATCCTTTTCTAAAACAAACAGCTTGGAAACCAATTCTGCTTTATCTTCTCTTAGGCCCATTAATTCCTGTAAACCAAAATATATTACTCTATCAGTACTGGGACATAACAGTTAATCAACTAAATTTTATAGTAATTTCCATACTAGCAAAAACAGAAAAGAAGGTTGGGACATACATGCTGTGTAGTAACAAATTTTCATTAAATGCTTTAAATATTAATTATTTAATTTGTCATTAACTTATAAACTTTAAATTAAGTACGTAGTAAAGTCTCTGTCAGGGCAACAGGTCTACTAAATTTCATGAAAATAACTTATGTTTTCGGGTTATAGGGGCCCTAATCCAAGCTCATTTCAAGAAAATTTTGCAAAGTCTCACTATCAATACCTCTCTATTAACGAATTTTTAAAATGAAAATTCGCTAAAAAGACTATTGAAAGTTGAATTCTTCCGATATTATTTGGAGTCAGAATATGGGAAACCCTAAATGGTATCCAATGGTTTTCTTTCACCTCCTTGGATAGACCAGTACCTACAAATTGGTACAGGGCACTCCCATTTCTCACTACGGTGTGTAAAGGATTTACACAAGGGCAATCCCCAAGAGCTAAGTTGCAGTGCATGTAGAACACATTTGTAAATGGACCCATTTCAAAAGAAAATTATATTATTTTACCTGTAATAAGACAGCCATTTCTAAATCCATTTTTCTTGCTTCTTGACAGCTAGATGGTCTTATAGGTACAGTTTCCACTTGTGTTGATTCCAAAGTAACATATGTTCCCTGGATTTTACTTCGTTCAGCTTTAAGTCTGGACACATGTTCTCTCAACCTCATTTCGTGATCAGGCGTCCATGGTTCATTACTTTAATAAAATTAGTTTAAGTACATCAAGCTAGCATTAACTTCAATAAATAAGGCCACAAATTACCACCAAACTAAGTAGGTATATGTATTTATAACAGTTATGTAGAAATGCTTCTATTTATGACATTTTCTTAATAAATATAATTTAGGAACACCAAGGTGTTTTGAGTTTTTTTTTACTAAAATAAAACATATGACACCTAGACATCATTACATATTTTTGTGTCTCAAATACAGAATAGGTAATCATTATTCTGAGTTCTGAGTTTTATAATTTGTGTAATTGTGAATTTCATGGCATCGGTGATTGGCCCTAGTCAAGGAAATAGGCCGTTCTTAAAGAAACAATATAATAATAATAAAAATAATCCGTTATGAAAACTAGGAGTTCCTGGCACTGCCTGTACTTGCCTCGAGACATGAGGGGACGTGGAGTCCTCTCGGTGGAAGTGATTTGTGACTGTAGGTGAAAAGGGTCAGGTCAGGCTACTGTGGGACCTCCCGTTGGTCACCGACAGAGCAGTTGAAAGCCACAGGCCTGATATTTTTCTTATTGACCAGATGAACCGGAGGAACGCTTTCATTGTGGACATTACAGTGCCGCGCGACCACAATCTCGTTACGAAGACAGGGGAGAAGCTACAAAAGTATCAACCACTCGCAGTCGAGTTGTACAAGCTGAGAGAGGTTCAGATCATCCCAGTGGTTGTATCAACAAATGGGCTTGTAACATCAGACTGGCAGAAACCTACCACCATTCTCCCACTTACTATCGCTCATTTAAGAACAAAGCAGAAGTCAGCGATTCTTGGGACATCCTACATTGTTAGGAAAGTTATATCCCTGTAACCATATGAAAATAAAATGTTATGTTTACCGCTATAGTCTCCGGGTGGACAAAGATGAATCTGAGGCAAATATTTTGTTCCGTGAGGGACCGAGTGCATCACGAGGGCAAATAAAAGAACAAAATAGTAATAGTAATAGTAATAATAATAACAATAAAAATAATACACCCTTTATTCAAGAAATCCAAAAATGGCAAAGATCACATCACAAAAAAGATCCAAAAGCTTATACTTCTCCCTAGGTAAGCAAGGTAGGATCCTTAAGGAAACCGGACGGGAGCTGGACAAGCACCGGTGAGGAGACCCTGCGTCATCTCGCCGAGTTCACCTCGCGGGCGGTGGAGCCGTCACAGGGGCTGCCGACCTGGGCCGGTGGAGGGTCCCGAATGCGGACTAGCAGCTGACAGAGGGGCTGGTCACGGATGGCTCTATAGCCTGGGCGGTGGGTGAGTTCGCTCCTTTCAAGTCCGCAGGCTGTGATGGGATTTTTCCGGTCCTGCTCCAGAGGGGCCTGGATATACTGCTTCCCAACATAAGGGAGGTTTTCCGGTCCTGCTCCAGAGGGGCCTGGATATACTGCTTCCCAACATAAGGGAGGTTTTCCGGGCCAGTCTGGCATGGGGCTACGTCTCGAAGGCCTGGCGCCGGGTTAGGAGGGGTCTTCATTCCCCAGACGGGAAGGGAGGACTACACGCTGGCCAAGGCGTACAGGCTAATCAGCCTTACATCATTCCTGCTTAAGGCATTAGAAAAGATAGTAGATAGGTTTATGTTGGGAGGGATCCTAGAGGATCACCCCTTCCATAAAGGTCAACACGCGTACCAGCGGGGGAAGTCGACGGAACTGGCGCTCCATGCTGTGACACGGAAGGTGGAAAGGGCCCTACACTACGGGGAGAGCTCATTAGCTGTGTTCTTCGATGTGGAGGGGGCCTTTGATAAGGCAAGGACGGATACAGTCTGTACCGCCCTTCAGGATAGGGGAACGCTGAGGTCCTTAATAAGCTGGGTTGCGAGCATGCTGGAGGACAGGAGAGTTTCGCTGACCTTGAGGGGCCGGGGGCTGGACGTTGGTGTGACTGGCGGTTGTCCTCAGGGCAAACTCCAAAGGCAATCCTGGGTATCACAGGCGCTATGAGGACGACACCCTTAGCCACGGTAGAGGTCCTGTTGATGCTGCCACTGCTTCCCATCTGTATCAGAAGGGAGGCTATGGCGTCTCATCTTCGAATGCGTGACTCAGGAAACTGGTGCAGAGAGGGAACAGTAATAGGGCATGCAAGAGTCGCCAAGGGGGTGGAAAAGGAAATTCCAATTTCCGCCATAAAGGTGCGGGATGCCGAGGACGATATTAGGTTGACTAGGCCATACACCCTTAGGATCTCCAGTAGGGATCAATGGAGGGAAAATGAGGTTGCATTCCAGCCCGCAAGTCTGGTCTGTTTCACTGAAGGATCGCGGCTGGAGGACCAACAATCCTCCGGGGCAGGAATATACATCCAGGGCCTGGGGGTGCGCGAGAGCTATGCTCTTGGCGCATATACCACGGCATTCGAAACAGAGGTGTATGCTATCCTGTCTGTGGCCAATAGACATGATGTGAAGAGGAGTCCCGAGAGATGTGTGTACATCTGCTACGATAGCCAGGCGGTCCTACTGGCAGTCTGCGCGGCCTAAATGAGGTCAACACTGGTTCAGGAGTGCGCTGACGCCCTCAGAGGACTAGCCAGGACGAAGGAGGTGCAACTGGTGTGGGTTCCGGGACACTGGGCGTAGCGGGGAATGAGGTGGCGAATAATCTCGCAAGACTCGGTTCCCGGTGGCTGTTCTGTGGCCCGGAGCCTGCAATAGGCATAAGTAGGAAGACAGTCTCTGTCGCCTTAGACAGGTGGACCGAGGAAGCAATAGAGAGGCACTGGGGGTCGGTTGGTGTCTGCAGGCAGGCGAGTGACTTCGTGGAGGGGCCGGACAGAGATAAAGCTGTCTGGCTACTCGGAAGGAGTCGACGTACGCTTCGCCGCATCCTTGGGGTGCTGACAGGCCACCGCGCCCTTAGAAGACACCTCACATTGATAGGCGTAGAGAGGGATCCCATTTGCCAGGAATGCGGAGAGGATGAAGTAAACGTCCTACCACTACCTGTGTGAATGCGAGGCTTTTGGGAGTCTTCGAGCAGAATGGTTCGGATCGAGGACTCTGCAGAGGAATCAGGTAAGTACCGTCCAATTGAAGACCGTCACGGCCTTCATATAGAGGTCTAGGCGGTTTGGCGACGGAACCAAGGAAGAGTAGAGCATGGTTGCTGAGTTGCTGGGGTTGGCAAAAAGGGCCCATTGTGGCCTACTTGCTTGGCATTGGCCTCCCCACCATTGCTACTACTAGGTAACCAATTAAAGCTTACACTATGCAATTAAGCAATAGCACAAAATCAAAGTACTACAAACATTGAAGCCTTAAAAACTAAGTTTAGATAGACATAGAACGACACTGTTGAGATAAAAACTACATGATTAAAATTCCATATAAATAAAACCCTAGAGATCATAAATATAAAATATCAAAAATATGTATAAATACAAAAAGGCGTATATACAAAAAACTGTCTCTGTGGATCTCCAAAAAATATTGAACTGGGGAAGTAGAAAACTTGTACAATTCAACTCAATCAAATCTCAGTCTTGCCTTCTATCTCATAAGAGATACACCAGCCCTAGACACACCACAATGAACAACCAAGTTATTCAAAGTAATAAGTCCTTTTCACATGTTTTCTTCAAATCGAACTTCTTAAAAATATAATTTCGTTAAATACAAAATTTAGGTACATTGTAGTAAACAATATTTGGTACATAGAAAAAAAGGAAAGGTTCGACAAAATGTTCAGGTTGATTGGGTGACAATGCCCTCCTAAACTGATGGTAGTTGTTGAAGATGAGTCAACATTGAATCAAAAATACAAAAAGGCATATTGAAATATATAAATTTAACTAAGGATGTATGTACTTTGTAGTACCTACCTAGATATTATAAGTACTTACTGTATTAGTTTGAGGTAGGTATATTTCTTCTTGGAAGAATTTTGTTTCACTTTGGTTATACCTACCAGTGCATTCTGTATAGACTTCACTAGGTAATACATACAATATCTACAATCTACATGCAGGTTACCTATCACTTTCATATTTGTTTCATTGGATGTTACAATCATAATATACTACTACAGTCATTTTGTTAAAGTTAAGTTAAAATTAAAAGTTGGGTCATTATTTACCTACTATTTGTATTAACCTTAGAATATAGGTATCTTGTTGTTTTATATTATAAGATCCTTATAAGGTGTTAGCAATTAGCATCAGCAGAGTCGATTTCAAGGTTATGCGATGTACAAAGCCTACACGATTCTCTGTGACAAATAGCTACGTGTGGTCAGATACAACTAGGAGAGAGAGAGATGTCTTTTAATTTTAAATACCGTGAACGTGAAGGTAGGAAAGCTTAATATTTATACATAATGAAACGTCGTTCTAAAGTGCTTTTAAACAAATTAAATCACTTTCATAAAAAAAAAATTATTTAGTAGTATACATTCACATGCTAAAATTTAGCGCTTTTGGATGCAAACGTTGTCCTAGTATTAGGAAAGAAATGGTCCAAGGTTGACAATTTACAAAATTATTAGTTGGTTGTACATTGTCTCTACCTATACAATTTTGTGTCAACTAGAGCTGTGGTGACAACATACTACCTGGTCCTGCACCGATATGGCGTCCCTGTCGTATCTCTCACAATGTTCTCCAGTCTCACATCTTGCAAAAACTTCCATTGTTTAGATTTTATCTTTGATTTATTTAAATAGCATAGCAGTACAAATAACATCATCTGTCTTTGTCCAACATTGTAGATATTGAATTAGAGAATCTGAAGTGATGTCGAGGATTATTTTATTAATAATTTCAAATCAGTTAATTTTCCTTTGATCAAACCACTTGAAAATAGACAACTTGCATGAATTTTCCATTAGATGAATTTAACATTGACCTAATAGTTTTTCATACATAGAACATTATTACATGCATAAAAATACCCAAAGACATATGTAGTGGACAGAAAAATACTTTTAAAATCAAAAATTTTGAATTAATATCATGTGACCGCAAACGTTCTGTTATTGGTCGTGACGTACTTGGACATTGAATAAATGACATGTTTTACAATTGCCCTATGGTATGATAAGTACAGTCACTTGTTTCTCAATATCGTGGTGATGTAAACAGAGAGAAGCAAGCTCAATGTCATTGTGACATTACATTCCAGTGACATTACGTTTCAGTGACACTACGTTCCAGTGACGTAACAGATCATGCCGGCAAGATAGTGGTGTTTGAAATGAAATATGAAATTCGCATTTTCAAATATTTTTTGCGTCGTTATTTTTGTAGTATGTAAATTGAAAAAATATAAAAAATAATCTTTGTGGGATTTCTATCCGATGTGATAAGAAAAAAAAAACAAACATGCAAATTGTCTTTTGGTACACAACCACGTATTTCTATGTTCTTTTAAGTTGTAAATTTTCGTTTCAATCACTTAGACAGTTTGAGAGACATTGCGTGTAAAAAATTTTTTTCAAAGTTTTTATTGAGAAAAATTGGCAGTTAAGATTTGATGAACGAACTCATCCAGGCCATTAGCAAAATAAGGGCCATTCCCAAATTTGGTCCAAATCAGTGAAGTATAGATACAAATATATGTATGTGTATGTGTATATATATATATATATATATATATATATATATATATATATATATATATATATATATATATATATATATATATATATATATATATATATAGTGTACCTGAAATTGGTGATGCATGTATTGCAATCTCCAAAATTGTTAAGAGATAGGAAGGCGGTTAAATGGGGAAAGTTTTAGACAATTATGTTTGTAATTGAATGCCATTTAGTTTATGATTTTATCTCTTTTGGTTTCTATGATATTTGAAAAAAACTAAAATGACGCATTTTAAAAAATACCCTGTATTTTCTTTGTTTATGAAAACTTCTGAGATATGTAAAAACTTTCTCATAGCAACTTTTTACTTTTAAAATAATATCTAACAGTGACCCGGTGCGGTGGCCAGCGAGATATCCCGGCCTCACTCCATTAGACTTTTATTTGTGGGGACATGTTAAAAACGAAATCTATGAATTTGATCCCCCAGAAAGCAGAGAAGTCCTCGAACAGCGAACGTGGGATGTTTTGTCCAATGTTAACCGTAACACAATTCATCGTGTTACCAAATCGGAGATAAAAAAAGGTGAGAAATGTATAGAAGCAAATGGGTCGCATTTTGAACGTTAAATTAGACATTTTATTTTGGTAATTATTGTCATTTGACACATTATTGTTTTTTTCTCTTTTTTGTGTTAAAATTTCAAAAAGGGTAATTTCTATGTTTTCAGAAGATTTTCACATAGGAGTAACTATTACTTATAAGGATATGTTGCTATTAGCTGTAGTTAAGAGATTAAATGCAGTAGAATCACCTTAAGTGGGGTGTTTCATCGTGTAACGTTGACAAATTCGTAAAAAAATCATATTTTTTCGTTTTTCAACTCATAACCTAACTTTTTTCACTAATTGTGATAAATATTTGTAAAGGCAAAAACAGGGGCTTTTCAAAATCGTGAAAATCCAATATGGCGCCCATATGAAAAAACAAAGTTGATGATGGTTCCAAACTATCGAAACGTTGGAAATCAAATCTGAATACACAGGCGCTTTCTACGTAAAAAGTTGCTATGAGAAAGTTTTTACGGATTCCAGAAATTTTCATAAATAAAGAAGATACAGGGTATTTTCGAACATGCGTCATTTTAGTTTTTTTCAAATATCGTAAAAACCAAAAGAAATAAAATCGTAAACTAAACGGCACTCAATTACAAACAGAATTGTCTAAAACTTTCCCCATTTAACCACTTTCCTATCTCTAACAGTTTTGGAGATCGCAATACATGCATCACCAATTTCGGGCACACTGTGTGTATATATATATATATATATATATATATATATATATATATATATATATATATATATATATATATATATATATATATATATATATATATATATATATATATATATATATATATATATATATATATATATATATATATATATATATATATATATATATATATATATATATATATATATATATATATATATATATATATATATATATATATATATATATATATATATATATATATATATATATAGGTATATATAAACATTTTAACTGACCATAGAAATGGGTTCCAGAGGCTCTAATTCGTGCCCATTTAAAAAAAAAACTGTCGATACCTCTGTATTAGTGAATTTTCTTACTGAAAATTCACTAAAAAAGTATATGGTATGTCTAGATAAAGAATAACTAAAGGAAGAGGCACTCACTTATCATTTATAGGGCTGGTATAAACATGATTTTGCCATGGTGACAGAAGAACATCTGAGGCCTGATATGAATCCAAATGATGTAGCAACTGTTTTGCTACAGTTTCAGCTGCTGCACGATTTTGTACTGATTCAGTTTTGTCTCCATTCAAAGCCAACTCGGTTTCCAATAAAGCTAAAAGTACATCATAAGCTTCTATGGCACGATCAGTAACTCCTAAGGCTAATCTTAAAGCTACAGCATTTGACTCGTATTTTCCACATAACAAGGCTAATCTGCAACATAAAAAACACATGTTTTGTTAATGCCGGATTTAAAAAATCCAGCAGTTAATAGTAAAATAGATGCAAACTTCTGCCTATGTTCTTTAATATTTGTGTAATTTAAAAAAATATATATTACCTACTAGTACAATATTGGGGAACCCAACTCACCACAATTTTTTTTAAAGACCTGTCATTTAACTAACCAAGTTGGCGTCATCAGAAGAGGAGATGACCACTGATAACTTCACTTGGAAAACCCCTTATCTGCTTTAACAGAAAAACAATCTTTCTCGCACAGTTGTTTAATTATTTTCATTTGATAAAAATTTGGGTTTTTAGTAGACTTATTTTCTATCAAGTTTAGGAAGGAAACCACCAGTCTAAACTACATTACGAATGACTCACATCATACGTGTGCACAAAAATGGTTGATTTGAATTTTTTAGTAAACAGGTTAATACATTTTCCTTCAAGTAAAAATAAATATAGCAAAGAAGTGGGGTATATTAAGAACAGGGATGAATATAACGAAAACACTGCTTGCCTTATGAAGAAATTGATTAATACACAAAAAAACAAAGAAAATGTTAGCGGAAACAACAACCTTTAGAAAAGAGAAAGCAGAAAAAACTTTGCCTACCATTTGAACTGCGAATAACAAATGAAATGGCCTTTTTAAGAAAGCCAATTTGCAGCAACATTTTCGACAAAAAATACCTGGTACCACTAAAATCTCTGGGATCTATGAAATGGTTTGTAAAGATTGTGATCTTAAATACATCAAGCAAACTAAAATATCTATTGAAATTAGAAGTAAAGAACATTTAGCACAACTAAGATATGGTACTATAGGTAGATCATGTGTGGCCCGTAATATTTGGGATAATAATCACCACGTAGATACTGAGAACCTAAATTTAATAAAAAATGTTAGACAAACATGACAGCTAAACGCTTTCGAATATATATATATATACATATATATATATATATATATATATATATATATATATATATATATATATATATATATATATATATATATATATATATATATATATATATATATATATATATATATATATATATATATATATATATATATATATATATATATATATATATTCGGAAAGATTTCCGCGGTCTTTAATGTGAGACATACTTGGTTCTCGGGTTGACCGCATCCAGAATTTATTAAAACTCGGCGTTTCGGCTCCTGTTTTGGAGCCACTTTCAAGAGGTAAAGGAAACATGTAAGGACAGGAACTCTCTAAGCCTCAATCTCCCTACTCCTTAGAGCAGTGGACAAAGATGCGTTGGGTTGTTGTAGCCCGATCACGGGGCCTCAATCTGCTTACTTCCTAAATGTCGCCGGAGATCGTCTCTAAGGCCTCAGTGTGTTCAACCCTAGGCCTACGGTTGAATATATATATATATATATATATATATATATATATATATATATATATATATATATATATATATATATATATATATATATATATATATATATATATATATATATATATATATATATATATATATATATATATATATATATATATATAGACACACACAGTTCAGCCTGTTAATAAAATCATCTACATTGCATATATTTGTGTTAAACACTGCAAAAGTAACGTCCACATAACCAAATCATACTCTAGGAAAATACTCACTTTCATTTTCTAAATCCGTTTCAAATTTACTCATGAAAAGGTCTGCAATGAATGGAGAGAGAGGGTTGCCGATTGCCGTTCCTTGGGTTTGTTCAAAAAACTCATTATTAACTTGAAAGATATTTTGTTTTATACAAAGGTTTGTTAAAGTTAAATATTCTTTGCAAACCTCTTTACTTATGTTGTTCAATTTTAACAAATATTCGAAATACGTTATTTCGTGGTTACGCTAGGAAACAAAGAGTCTACATCAAATGATATCAAAACATCTCCTCCAACCAATTCAACATATTTAACTTTATTTACGAATTTAAGCGAATTTGACACTGAAAAACTTTTTTGTTTAACAGGCAAGCTTTTAAAGTCATTTATATGTTGGAGAATCTATAGCCGAAATGATAGGTCTCATTGATTTTTTCGGTTTATGAATTTTTGGGAGACAATATTTTTTGGGAACTTAGATTTGTAACCTGTAACCTTCCTCCCAAATATTTTATTATAACGGTGATATTTTAGCAGTGTTTAACACAAATAGATGCAAAGTAGATGATTTTATTAATAGATAGAACTGTTAATTTAATTCAATAAAATTCACCCATGAATTAGAAGTTGACAGTAAACTTCCTTTTCTAGATGTGCTAGTTATTAAAAATAATGACTCTTTTGAGTTTAATCTCCACAGGAAGGAAACTACGACTCTAAGCTACATTCCAAATGACTCACATCATACTTTTACACAAAAAATGACCAGTTTAAATTTTTTAGTAAACAGATTAATACAATATTCCTTAAGTAAAAGTATATATAGTAGAAAATTAGAGTACATTAAAAACGTGGCTAAATATAACGGATATTCGGATTGCTTAGTGGAAGAATTTATTAATAGACACAGAGCAAAGAAAATGTTAGCGGAATCCATGAAATTCAGAAAAGATAAAGTAGAAAAAACTTTGCCTACCATTTGAACCACATATCACAAGGGGTCTCGAGAGCATTTTTCCTAAAGCTGATTTACGGTAAACTTTTTCGACAAAAAAATAATTAAAAATTTGTAAGGTAAACAAATGATAAGCCACTGAAATGTCGGCTATTTATGAGATATCTTGTAAATATTGTAATCTTAAATATGGTGGGCAGACTAAAAGAACTATTGAAACCAGATTTAAGGAACATTTAGCACAGCAGAGATAATATAGTGTAGATAAGTCACGCGTGCCACAAGATATTTGGGACAATAATCACCACATAGATAAAGAAAATCTGAAACTTATTTAAAATGTTAAGACAACCAACGAAGTTAGATGCATATGAAAGAATTTATATCACTAAGACAATAAAATTGTTTACTCTCTCTCTCTCTCTCTCTCTCTAT
The DNA here is from genome assembly GCA_964006375.1 of Tillus elongatus. Lineage (NCBI taxonomy): Eukaryota > Metazoa > Arthropoda > Insecta > Coleoptera > Cleridae > Tillus > Tillus elongatus. Next base: position 135,402,039 of record OZ023262.1, read on the forward strand.
CTATCTCTCCCTCTCTCTTTGATATACAAGAGATTCCAAAAGTTGGCAGGTAAAAGTTATAATGGGATTTCAAAAACGACGTTTGGCAGTTAAAATACAATACACAAAAAATTTGCCTGCAATTCGTCCCTTTCTGTATCGGTCTCTACCTAGGACGTAGTATAAATGTAATGTTTATTGGTTAAGTAGTTTATAATTTTTCATCCCCCGATGACGCTAACTTTGTGAGTGAAACGATCGTCAGGTATTAAAAAAGATGTGTTGTGGTGATTTGGGTTCTTCAAGTGTACTTATAGAAAATATTCGAAGCTGACAAGAAGCTCCTGTTTGAAAAAAAATTCTTTTTTAAATTTCAACTAAAAATATGTTGAAATAGGACCCAATCTGTGTTGTTTGAATTTTCCTTTAATCCTTTTTATTTACAGGATGATTCCAAAAACGAGCTTTCTTTCTTTTCGGGTATAACTTTTTACTTGTCAACCGATTTTCGTAATGGAGACCTGATATTGAAACCAAAGCTTCATGCAGAAACACTCACTTAGTTAACAGAAGAAAATATATATATATATATATATATATATATATATATATATATATATATATATATATATATATATATATATATATATATATACAGCGTGGCATTCAAATCCTAACCATTTAAAAAATTAATTTGACAACAGAATTGACTGGAAATTAAGTTGCTTATGAAATAACCATTAGATGTGTGCATTAAAATTGTTTCTCGTCTTCACAGGTCAAAAATTGTCGTTAAAACAACTCCATTACAAACGGCTTGTCTCCAAAGGAGACTCATTCAGGCTCTCATCTGAATATACTTGTTACTAAAGTTATGAAAAGCATTACAATAATCATTGGCTTGTCTGTAAATTTTAATTAAAATTCATCAATTAATATTTAACTACATGCCATGCGTTATTTTAAACACAAGTTTATCTTTACACTGTCTTATTGTTATTATTATAGCAAACATGAAATGAAACTAACTTTTAGCCTAAACGCTATTTCTGTTTACTGCGATTAGACTTAAATGTTACACTTTAGAAAATCAATCTCAAACACAGTATTGCGTTGTAAAATTGCAGATAACTTTGAATAAAGAATTGGGGTTCAATAACAACTTATGAATTAATTAATTTTCATTAATTGTCGTTGCCCTTACTTGGTGAAACTGGTCCACACTACATACAGAGGAGACTACTTCTCTGGCTTCACTGTTGGGTTTCATTTCTGTAGGTGAAGGGCGTAGCCAGCATGTAAGCTAACTGAAGCAAGAGGCCCTTATGAATTCTAGATGTTCTCGGATGCTTTTCGACGTTTCTGTGACTAGTTTCGCTGCATGACAGCATTGAACTTTTATCTGTCTGAGAATGCTGTGAAGCAGCGAAACTAGTCACAGAAACGTCGAAGAACATCCGAGAAAATCTAAAATTCATAGGGGCCTCTTGCTCCAGTTAGCTTACACACTGGCTACGCCCTTCACCTACAGAAAGGAAACCCAACAGTGAAGCCAGAGAAGTAGTCTCCAAGTCTGTATGTTAATTGATTTTATTTGCTATTTTTTAAGCAATAAAAAAAAAATCTACATTGATCAATAGTGTGTAGGCACCCTTCTTGGCATCCCCTCAACCAAGCTGCTGATAAATTCCTGGAAAATGGCCCCACATTCATCTCGATCTGCGTTTGCCAACTTATTTAAATTTTCCATGTTTCCTTCAACTTCAGCTTCATACGACTCCAAACTTGCTCCATCAGATTCATATGCGCAGACAAAGGTGGCCAATTCATTCGCTCTATATTGTGTTCCCTCAAAAATTCATCGACAATTCGAGCTCAGTCTGGCCGAGCATTGTCATCGACCAAAATAAAATCTCCATCAAAATATTCTGAGTAGGGGATCACAATATTCCTAACACACAAATCTCTATATCGCTCACCATTTTCTCCCCTTAAAATCACCAATTCCAGTCATGGATATTCTATCCCAGACAGTCACTCCCCATGCGTCAAAAGCCAACCTTGCCACCATATTCCTGTCCACACACATTTCATTCCTTCCCCTCCACACTAAGTCATGCCCGTCCTTCCAAAACAAAGTGCACCTACTTTCGTCTGTAAACAAGCACCTAAGCCCAAACCATTCTGCTATTCCCAGTGTTGATGTTGTAGGTCCCAAGTCCAAAGAGTTATCTTATGTGATGGTTTCAAAAGTAGACAAGCCACTCGCTCGTTCCATCGTCGAATGGGTTGCTTAGACGTTCCTAAAAGCACAGCAATCTCTTCAATTGATGACTCTTGTTCTCCAAATGCGAGGGATAAGCACCAACTGATCTAGAGTCAGATGCGGCATATCATTATTTGCAGGCAATACCACAAATATTGACTCATGAATTTTAATTAAATTGACAGACAAGCCAATGGTTCTTGTCACGCTTTTTGTTACCTTAGTTATGAGCACTTTCAGATGAGAGTTTGAACAAGTCTCTTTTGGAAACAAGCCGTTTTAATTGACTTCTTTTAACGACAAGTTTTCGACCTATGAAACACTTTTTAGTTGCCACAGTTAATGGTCATTTCATAATCAACTCGAGTTCCAGTGAATTCTGCTATCATATGAAATTTTTAAAACAATTAGGATTTGGATCACTTTTAATGCCGCGCTGTATATTGATCGTTTATGCGGCGTCCATTCTGTTAGCTGAGCCTTTCTGCCTGACACTTTGGCTTCAATATGGGCCCTCCATTACGAATAACGGTTGACGAGTAAAAAGGTTATACCCAAAAACCGAATAAGCTCTTTTTTGTAATCTTTCTGTAAATAAAAAGAATAAATAGAAAATGCAGACTCCATCCTGTAGCTTTGGTCCCATTTCAACATGTTTTTAGTTTAAATTCAAAAAACAATTTTTTTTTCTTCAAATGGGAGCTTCGTGACGGTTTAGAAAATTGTTATTGTTTTATTTAACATCCTGTATAAAATGTATGTGAATTACCTGTTGTTTCACAGAACAACAAGCTAATAGTGAAAGAGTCGTGCTTGCAAACTCTTTCGATCGAGTTTAATTAGATTGTGGCAATTGAATGTCGCATCAAATTTAAAAAGGGCAAGATTTTCACTAGCGACAGTGTTGAGTAATGTAGATTATACTTTAGTATTTTTTATTTTGTGAAACCAGTCAGATATCATCAAAGTGTCTTACTATGTACCTAATGGTATGTAAATTTAATATCAGTTTTATGTATGCTCTTTTTGAAGTAATAATTTAATTAAAATTATTTATAATATTATGAAATCAAACTAATGAATCTAAGATCCAATATTATAATGTAAAGCAGAGAGGAATAATCTTAAGATAGTTAAATTTTGCTTGTTAATTAGTACCTGTTATAACGAGACTATTTAGCAACTTACCTATCACAATGGGCTTTAGTTTCGGAAAGGGTTAATGCTAAAACTGAGTTCTGCGATCTTGCATGTTCAAGTTTAGAATTAAGCTTTCTCAGTTCTATTTCTATTGCTTGTTTTTCTGTTTGTAAATCACACTGTCTTAAAATGTCCCCTACGATATGTTCTGCTACAGCAGTAGACAGGTCACTGTTAATTAGATCATTTGGATTGACGTCTCTCTGTCCATCAGCAGCTCGTTTCAGTTTAATTCTTTCAGCTACTTTTGTAATAGGGGCATTTGTAAAGCCTGTCTTATTGTTAATGTTGGCCCGATGAATAGGTACAATATTACTATACTTAATATCTACTTTTTCTTCTTCATATAGTTTAGGCTCACAGTCTATTTCAATATGGGATTCTGGAGATTCAAGGTTCTTACTGTCTGTTATTGTTTCTTCTTCCATGTTCTCTTCTAACTTATTTACAGAGCATTGCGCTAATTTGACCTGAGCATCTTGAAGCTGTTGCTTTAGTAAGTTTATTTCTTGTCGAAGAGGCTCTACGACATCTGCATAAGGTGAAAGTTCGTTGTTTTCATGGTGAGATGCACTTAGTTTTGGTTCTGGTAGTTCCAAAGGACTTTCTGATAACTGCAATAAAATGATTTTATTATTAATGATTATAGGTCAGACAAATTAGGGTCAGTTATGGGGGTCTCTTGGAAATAAGTGCTGGAAAGCTAATTATTATTTTGATCAGTTCATTTGACTTCAAATAGAGGTATCCTACGTTTGCACGGTCCCTCGGCCGCCGCTCAAGTCAGAAAGTTAAAAAAACCGGAATTTTTCTGACGGATTTTAGTTTTTGGTCTATAGTTTCGACACAGTGCGTTTTAGCGAATTCTTCACTATTACAAAAATTAAAGACCATTAAATTCTGCGTCGAATGAGTATTCAATTTATTAAATTGGGTTGCGTAGCATGGCTGAAATCGACGGTAGAAAAACGGTGATTTTTCCCAACTTATCTGAAAAACGCATTATAATGACTTTCAATCGTCCGTCACACAGAAACACCCATTCTAAATGAAAAACGGTGTGGAATCAAAGTTGTAGAGCATTAAATTGTGTGTTCAACGAGTAACTTAGATCTTGAAGCGGTTTTTGGGCGGCACTCGAGGGACCGTGCAAACCTAGGCTACTTCTATTTGACGTCAATTAAACCGATCGAACCAATAATTAGCTTTCCAACACTTATTTCCAAGACCGACCCCTTATTTGACTGGCCAATTAGTACAGTTTACTTTTATAGTTACTTACAGGGAGTTTATTGTCAAGATCTGAAAGTTCATTGTCTAGTGGTTCCAATTCACTTACTTCCAACGGACAAGTTACAGAGTCATCATGTGCACTTGTACATGATTCTGAAATAGAAAATATAGAATTAGTATGTAAAATAAAAAACATACAAATACGATTAAGCAAATTGAGATCAGTAATATACAGTATATTTCATACAATTTGTTCGCTCGGCACGTTAGGTGGGTGGAATTACATTCGACCAGTGAAAATTTGGTTGCGTAGGTAGATTGTTTAATGAGTCTTATAGGTCTTTGGCCTTTCAGCGTTGACACCCCAATGGGTCTCTTGTGCATGACTCTTTTTCCTAATAGTTGCCCAAAAAGTTCCGACTTTTTATGTAGTCCACTATCTTTTTGGGTGCTATTTCACCTATTTCCTGGTGTACTAGGGTCACCCTTACAAGGTAATTTTTTAAAAGGTATCTAAGCCTTTTGCAGAACTGGGTCATGCAGTCGCATAGCAGGTGTTCTGTTGTTTCTGCTGGTTCGGTTCAGTATCTGCAGTTTTCATTGTCCGTCTTAGATTAGATTAGATTATATTTTATTGTGAGTGGGCTATTCCAGTCCCTCCACCGCGACCTTAGGTCTATTGTGGCTCACGTCTAATTATTTAGATTTCACCCATTAATTCCAGCTCCCTGAGGGAGTCGATCTTTTCTTAAGGGTGAAAGTTTGTTTGGCAGGTGTACTGCCATCTGAGTGAAGTCGCTTGCCCTCTTCGAAGCTCACAGAGAGATAACCTCTCTCTGAGTTCGTCTGGACCCGACATCCATCAGTGTCTGCCTCGAGGCGGTATCATGAAGTCCCGCTCTCGAGCAGCATCTAATCTCCAGTTGTAATCCACCCCTAGAGATCTCAGCTCCCCCCAGGCTCGTCTAAACCTGACACCTAACAGTGTTAGACTCAACGCAACATCCCACCGAGTCCCGCTCCCGAGCATCACCCCAGCGAGGCCGTCCGTCCGTTTCGTAGCACAGAGTATGGGCTCCAAACTCCGGGTGTCTACCACTCATCAGAGATCAGAGCCCCCCGGGACGTCTGGACACACGACACACGCCAGGGCTTAATCCAGGGCGGTATCATCTGGAACCCCGCTCCCGAGTAACAACCAAGCGAGGCCAACTGTCAGTCTCTGAGCCTACAGTGGAGGCGTCAAACTCCGGGTGCATATCACTCACCAGAGACATACCCCCTCCCCCCCTAGCCTCACCTGCACCAGACCCCCGCCAGTGTTTCATTGACTCGAGGCGGTATCATGAAGTCCCGCCCTCGAGCAGCATCCAGGCGGGGTCGTTAGCCTGTTCGATACTCACAGAGTAGGCCCAAGTCTCCAGGTGCAATCCACTCCTAGAGACCCCAGCCACCTCCGGGTTCGTCTAGGCTCAACACCCGCCAGAGTTAGCTTGCACCTGCGAGGTTAAACTTTGTTTGACAGATGTACTGCCATCTGAGCGAAGTCACTTGCCCGTCTCAAAACTCAAAGAGAGATAACCTCTCTCCAAGTTCCTCTGGACCAGACATCCGTCAGTGTTTGACTTGGGGCAGTATCATGAAGTCCTGCATCTGAGCAGCATCCAAGTGAGGTCGTTTGTCTGTTTCGAAGCTCACAGAAGAGGCCTCAACCCTTAGTTGTATTCCACCCCTAAAGATCTCAGTTCTCTTCCGGGTTCGTCTAGACCCGACACCCACCAGTGCTAGATTCAAGGCGACATCCCATCGAGCCCCGCTCCCGAGCATCACACAAGCAAGGCCGTCCGTCCGTTCCGAAACACACAGTGGGGGCCTCAAACTCCGGGTGTTTACCACTCATCAGAGTTGTCAACCCCCTCCGGGTCGTCTAGACACACGACACCCGCCAGCACTCAACCCAAGGCGGCACCCATCCGGAACCCCGCTCCCGAGTAACAACCGTGCGAGGTCAATTGTCCATTTCTAAGCCCAGAGTGGAGGCCTCAAAATCCGGGTGTACATCACTCCCCAGAGATATCCGCCTCACTCCAAGCCCACCTAGACAAGACCCCCGCCAGTGTTTAATTCCAATTAGTCGCCTTTTACGACAGGCAGGAGTTACCTTGGGCCTATTCTTTTAATTAGTCTCCGGACCCACAGGGGACATTGTCCGTCTTACCCATATTCATTAGGTGATACCATAATAGCGAATATCTTGCGAAAAGTCCTGTGATTATTCTCAAGTCGTTCCTTTTCAATTTAAGAAGCAGTTCTGACTTCTCTGTTGATAAGGTTATGAACCGTTATGACTGCATTGAGCCTGGCGTTTTCCTCCAGTATGGCAGCATTTGGTTCCTCTCCCAAGTATCCAGTTCATTTCTTACGTGGCTTTTTGTTAATCCACAATAGGTCTCTGGACCATAGAATGGCGTTGTTGCTGCCCGCTTTGCAAGGCTATCTGCTTCCGCATTCACTTTAATGCCTTGATGCCCTGGTATTCACATCACAGTTCCTTTGTTGTTCGTAGCCAGTTGCTTCAAGGATTTTTGCAAGCCACAGGTCAGTTTAGATTCGGTTTTGAAAGATTTCAGTCTTTAGTACTGCCTGATTGTCTGACAGGATATAGATCTCTTTATTTCTGAGTCTTCTTTGTATGCACTCCTGTACACAGAGATTAATAGCAAACATTTCTGTTTGGAAGATGGCGGAAGTTTTTCCGAGAGACTTAGCGAGTTTAAAGTTAGGTCCTCTTATTGCCAGTCCTGCTCCCTTCATTTGTTTAGACCCGTCTGTATATCATACAGATGAATTGTTTGTCAGCCGTGCACTGTCTCTGTTCCATGCTTGGAGGTCACTTATGACCACGTCGAATGGAATTATGAAGTCTAGTTTGGCTGGCATTTCGTCTGTTGGTTTGGCGAATGACTCCAGTGGAATAATTTCCAGATTTTTCAAGTGGCCCACCAAGTCTCCTGGCTTGAATTTGTCCGCTTGGAATAGTCTTGAGGCACTTATAGTGCTGTTTCCTGTATTGCAGCTGTAGGACATCATGCCATAGCTTCCGTTATTCCAAGACAGATCAACCGCTGCAATTTTTGCAATTTACTGCGTCTTGAGGTCTGTTCTGCTTTTGGCCACCATAAATACTATATACATGCATATGTGACCATGGGTTTGACCACAGTTTGGTATAGCCAGTATTCTGTTAAAATCGCTCGTATAAATGAAGATTCTTCAGACATGTCTTACTTCATTGGAAAGCTCTTTTCGGGGGCTATCTAACTACCCAAACATTAAAAATGACCGCAATAAGCAAAACAAAAGATAGTGCTGATAACTTGAAAACTAATAAAAATCGAGGGCTCTGTTACGACCAATAAATTCGTTGCAAAAAATGTCTGAACAATGTGAAAGTTCACAAGTGGTCGCATAAGGCGTTATTGAGTTATCGAAAAAAACTGAAATTGGCAAATTTTAGTTTTTTCGAAATATCTGAAAATCGAAGAAAGTCAGGATGAATTTGAAACGAGCGAAAATGCGAGCATTGAATTCCGCAAAACACTCCCTATTTGACCGTTGCTCTATCTCTTATAATAACCGATTTACCAATGGTGAGCATCGAGATGTGGACACACTATATATATATATATATATATATATATATATATATATATATATATATATATATATATATATATATATATATATATTCATGCTCTTTGAGGAAGTTTTTTTAATTCAAAGGTCGCGATCTCGAGCGAACTTTTTATAGGAAAATTCTCTAAAAGTATGCTCAAAAATTACATGGCTGGTTTGTTGGCGTTGATAGGAAATTGAACCGCATCAACAGAAAAACTAAATTTAGTCAGTTACGTTCTTTTTATCCAAAACAAGCCAGTGAAATATATTGGTTACGTAAGGTTTACGTCTTGAATGTTTTTAGTCGAAAATTGTAGTAGATAGCGAATGAATGAAAACACCCTTCTTATGTAACACTATTTGCTCCACTGAGCTAAAAGTTCTGGTGATGTCTCATACTGGGATTCCACATGTTTTGCTGTTTTGTAGCGTTAAGTCCATAGTCCATTAGACTCGCTAAGTAATTTATCAACCTATTTTGTATGGAAGAAAAGCCCGTCTACAGAGACATTACTGTTTTTGTCGCAGTTGCATTAATATTCCTTTATTCACCTAAGTAAACAATAAATATGTCTCAGTTCGTATACTGCTTTTTAGTAATTTCGCTAGAGCCCTGGTCGTTTTTCCACATTAAACTTGGATAAAGTATACAGAGATTTATTGTGGAGAGCTTAGCTCCGTTTACTGCACAGAAAATGGAATGTGCATGTTCTATAAATGACATTTAATAAATTATATCACCATTATCACTACAAAAGCAGTTAATTTACAATGTTTAAATTGCTTGTTAACTTTAAATATGTGATATCCAACGAGCTGTATCCTTAAAAGTAAAATGGATTAGTTTTGTTGATGTTCAAGCTAGGGCCGTGATTTAAGATGAAGGTTAGCTTACAGTTACCGTTTATACTATTTCTGCACGAGTATCAGTGTTGCCAGTTGTCTTATCGGGCCTTGAGACCCCCTATTTATTCTAAATAATGCCTTACAATGGCATTGGTTGAATCATATCACTAGGGTGTTTTATGAAGCCGGAAAAAGGGAATCACGTTAAAGAACATAACCAGGCGACAAAAAAGTCTTGTCGCAGCAAGTGCATTATGGCAGCAAATTTTCATTTCCTCAATTATGATAAATACATTTTTCAAAATGTTTGTTTCCTCAAAATTCACTAATACAAAAATTTCACATTCGGTGCGAATTAAAAAAAAGTTAAGATTTTATTAATTATTTTGAAGACTGATTTGTGGACGGATTGTAAGGAATGTATTTTCTAGCCCTGGTCATAATTCATTTTATTATGAAAATAATCTGTACGTATTTAACAGACACGTTCTTGGGTGAATACGTTTCACTAGTCAGAGTATTCCCATTAGATCCAGTGTTAAGCGATGAGCGTTTAAAAAATGTTTACTTAAAGATAGACGTGCGGGGTGTGTGTGGTGATAATGTATCCCTCTTAGGCTCAAGGGCCACGCACTATTCATTTTATATTCCACTTAGCATCAGTTGAAGTAAATCATACCTCCACATTTGTGCGTGAACCATGACCTGAGCTGCATTAAAATATGCTCGATGTTAGTGAAATTTACAATGCACGTTATATACCTTCATAAAAGGTGAGTCCTCTCACAGAATGCATATTCGTTTGTTTATTGTAAGGCTATTCATTGTCTAATTATAAATTATAAAGTAATTTCAATAAGTATATGACAGGGTAATTTTAGGTAATCATTTAATAAATAGCCTTTATGAAATAATTTGAGAAATAGCTAAGTTTAGATTACGTTTATTATTTATACGAGGCTAAGTTATAAATTGAGAAAAATTTATCATATTCAAATAAAGGGGCTTTATGAAATAATTTAGGGACTGGCCAAGTTTACATTAGGGTTGTTACTTATACGAGGTTAAGTCAATATTCATAAGTTAAGTAAGAGTTGAATTATGTCAGTTTGTTTAGAGTAAATAAAGTAGAGTCTGTTTGAAAGAAAATTGATGATAGTTTGGAAGGTGTGAGGGACACCTTCGCTGTTTGCTCACCCAGTAGGGCGTCATACTGGTAGAGGCGTTGGGTTTAGGCCCAGATTACGTAACCGCAACACGGTTGTTTGTTTGCATCGATGGATTTCGGTAGGGATACAGCTGAGCTCGCTCTAGGTATCCATTGCACCTACTCCCGTCGATAGCTGGATATTGGAGAGGACTCATCGTAGATGATACTCCGATGCGTCCATTGAATTTCCCAGTATTAACGGTGGTACCGTTGTTGCATTTTTGGTCGATCTGGTAGCTTGATCGAGACACTGTGGTCAGTTCACCCGTTGGTCTCATTGCACGTGTCAGTCCCAGTGTAGGAGTTGGGCTACTTGGAGAAGGTCACACCCTGGTGTGTGCATCGTGTGCCCATTGCACTTCTCGGTACCCAACTCTGACAGTTACGGGCACTCTAGGTGAGGCATTGAACTGTGCCTCATTGCACATCTGGAAGCCGGCACTGATCCGGTGTCGGGTACGGCACTCAATTAAACACACAAGCTAAACTACTGGTTAAGTAATTATTATTATTTGAGTAATTATTATTTGAGTAACTATCGTGTGAGTAACTACTTGAGTAATTATTGTCTGAGAAAAATGATTGTTGAGCAGCAGAGGCATTTTTGAGACGCAGTTCTGAGGCACCGATGTGCGCTGTTGAGAGATTATGATGTGGCTCAGTGTAGCCTTGAGTAGGTACTGCTGTTAATGTTGAAGTTGCTCAGTGGAGCATTATGTGGAAACTGCTCTTAATGTTGGGTTGCTCAGTGGAGTTTTGAGTATAAATAGTCATTGATGTTGAGTCGCTCAGTGGAGCGTGTAATTGGTAATTGTTTAATGAACTAATAATTGAATGCCCCTCGTATATATGTTAGGTTGTGCTTTAGATGAACAATGGTGTGTTCAGGTATATTTTTAATTACAGGTTAGTGATGTTGTTACTGGACACATTTTGCATGATTACTCTTAAGTAGATAACACAACTGCTAAGTAATATATCGACTGGTGATTGATTGTTGAGCTATGTAATTATATTATGTGACCGTTAGTCGATTGTTAGTAATATAAGAGGTTACCTCTATTGTTTACTAAGAGGGTTGTAACCTTGTGTCATCGAAGGGTTGCGTTCTATATAATTATTTAATATATATGAAAAAAAACTCATACCCCTTACAGGATAAATTAAAAAAATTCGGGACGCAGCAAGTGCGTTATAGTGGTGAATTTTCATAAGAATTTTACACTATTAGTACGGCATAAAAGTAAAATTAATACTTTAAATTTAAACAGACCTTAATGAACGGTTTTAGAGGTCCTAATAGGCGCTCATTTAAAGAATTTTTAAAAAAGTGTTACAGTCGACATCTTTCTATTATCACAATAATATTTTAATCTTGTGTTCAACAGTGAACAAACTAGATTTCTTATGAAGCTAGAAATTTAAAATTTGGTATACCTATCTAGGTACTCTAAAAAGGAAAGTATCTGGCAAATTATAAACGTGGCGGGTATTTTCCTTATTAATCGCCTGGATGATTTATTTTTAGTCAACCCAATCGAACCGGTTTTTCCAACAACAAATAAAGTTTTTTTAAAACAAATTCTCTGTTACTGAACTTTCTTAATAAAAATTCACCAATCTCAACAAATAAAAAATGTCTACGGAAATTTATAATTTTAGGCTCAAAGGGGTCAAAGTTATCCAGGCGTTCTAAAGAAAAATGAGACCTAGGTCGAAACGTATGTCTACCGAATATTAAAGTGAAACAAAAGACGATGTTGGATGGCTGGCGCGAGTATAGAACATGGTCCGAGAACTCGGGCCGCCCGCGTGTCAGCAGCGTATCTGTTCGGCACGTTACGCCTCGGCCACTGAGGTTAGGTAATAAGTGTTTGTTCGCGCGGTGTTATATCCGAGCGAATAGGTAAACATCGAATTACAGAATGAACAAACTGTTTTAAAATCATTTTAATAGAGACGTGAACCTATTTTATTTACAATATGTAGTTCATGCTTTCGTTTCTCACATTTTATAATATGAATTTTACCAAATCATGGTTTGGCACACACGTCATAATTTCTTTATAAACGATAGTGCTGTAAAAATTGCCTCCCCTAAACATTGACCTTTTCACTATATGCTGAATTTTCAGCCTGAAAATTTAATTGGACGCTAAAAATATTGTGTATTTTAAAAATGTATTGAATCTCCCACTTAAAAAACAATAACTTTGACAATCACATCATTTTTAATTTCATGCCTCTGTCATTCTGAAGCCGTGCGAGAGCGGGCTGCATGTACTTTGTACTTTCACTTTCGCGCATTGACATTGTGTTGACAACGGTTTTCCGGATTTTAGTGGCCAAGGTTTCGCGAACGCTAGTTCGGATAGTATGTTTCACTTGTTATTTGTATTATTTTTCGCTGCTGCGGTATGTATCAAACTACGCATGGCAGCTAACTACTCCGTCTTTCTCAGGCATTAGACTTTACAGACTTAAGCCGTTTCAATTCATGTCTTTCAGGTTTTATTTTTAATTTGGAAAAAACTCCAAATTTTGTGAACCAAATTACTTCAAATTCACAAAAGATAATTGTAAAATTTTCGTATACGGAAGCTTTTAAAGTTAACTAGAGTTGGTTTGCTTTTAGAAAAAGACATGCTTTAGTAGACTCCGTATGATATTTATTATATAGATAATTATTAATACGGGATGGTCAACAAATAAGGTTGAAAGTTAATTACCCATTTTGTTTCTGATATTATCTTATTTAGCATTAAAAATAAGGATAACTTTGTATAAGATTCTCTGGTCCGAAAATTTATTGTTTTCGATATAATTGGCATTTTCATGCCGGGGCGATTGAATTATACGCACAAGCTTATAAAATTTTTTTTAGTATTATATATGGCGAACGTAACAGTCATATCAAGGATGTATAAGATGTTTGTTGACAGATATGCAAATAAACAGAAACCATGACTAAACAGTGTGAAACGAATAATATAGAATTTTAAAAATTTTGGCATCGTCAAGGCAAAAATTCGCAGAAAAAAACCATTGTCAATGATGAAAGCATCAAAATTGCTATTTTGTGATATAAGTAAAAGAAGTACTAATTCACGGGAAAACAATTATTTTAATAGATGTTCAAAATGCCCACCCTGAGTTTCCAAACATTTTTCGCACCTCCGAATCTTGGGTGGCCTCTCTGATGGAATCTGGAAATAAAGTTTTGAATTCGTTCCTCACCCTTGCCATAGAATCTTCTTTCATTGTGGTCACTGGATTGAAATATAACATGTTTCCCATATAAAATAATCCAGGACAACTCTGCACATGTCACATGCGCTGATATAAATATAGCGTCTTCTTCATATCAAACATGTCTCATTCGCTCATATCACTTGGAATGTTCTTCTTTAAATGCATAAAATGCAAAATGCATTCTAGTTATTGGCGGCGTAGAGCTGCGCTGTGAAGGTGTTTATTCGACTGTAACCTTTATGACCATGCAAAATATAATTAAAGTTGGAGTGAAAATATTGGGCATTTGTATAGGGGTATTTGGGTCGTAATCTACAAGAGAAAACTTTAATATCGCAACACATTGTTTATGATAATTTAAAGAAATTAGCAAGAGTAGGAAATATGGAAATCAACGATAAGCAGAGGCAGTGTCAAAAATCCATATCATGAATATATAAGAATTCTTGATGAAAATCAGAAGACAATGTTTAAGATGAGCAAAGCAGAAAAAATTAAACATAAAGCATGTAGAGAAATATCACAATTAGAAATGAGGAAAAACACATTAAAGAAAATGCAAAATATGAAACTGAAGTTTTAATATCTAAAATTACCGCATTAAGAAAATATATATGAATAATTCCTACTATATTATTTCAATGTCGTTATTACGAGTGTCTTTTTTTAAGTAAACATTTGAGATGTGAGTTATAATTGTTTTTTTTTTACTTTATATTATATTGAGTAAGGAGACGTGTTTTCATTCGAATGCTTGAAGAGTAGTTACAGTATGGTTCTTGTGGCTCATTTAGATTTAAATGAGTGAAACTGTGTTAAGTAATTACGGCAAAAACGTGCAATAGACTCAGTCATTTAATAGGGTCCAATTAAATTTTCAGGCTGAAAATTTAATTGGACCCTAAAAATATTGTGTATTTTAAAAATGTATTGAATCTCCCACTTAAAAACAATAAATTTTACAATCACATCATTTTTAATTTCATGCCTCTGTCATTCTGAAGTCGTGCGAGAGCGGGCTGGATGTACTTTGTACTTTCACTTTCGCGCATTGACATTGTGTTGACAACGGTTTTCCGGATTTTAGTGGCCAAGGTTTCGCGAACGCTAGTTCGGATAGTATGTTTCACTTGTTATTTGTATTATTTTTCGCTGCTGCGGTATGTATCAAACTACGCATGGCAGCTAACTACTCCGTCTTTCTCAGGCATTAGACTTTACAGAATTAAGTCGTTTCAATTCATGTCTTTCAGGTTTTATTTTTAATTTGGAAAAAACTCCAAATTTTGTTAACCAAATTACTTCAAATTCACAACAGAGGTTTATTTGCATCACTTTTAGCTATATGTAAAGTCCCATTCCAGTTACTGTAACACATTCAAAAATGAAGCGTATTCAAAAATATTTTTGTATATTCTTGAGCGAAAAAATATCCGTTATAGCTGATTTACTACCTCGTCCGCGGTCCTAATGAAATGAAGATATGTGCCAAGATTCGTTTAAATGAGTTGAGTAGTTTTTTAGTTATTTGGGATATATATATATATATATATATATATATATATATATATATATATATATATATATATATATAGTAGCAGTCCCATTTTTGATAACGGAAATCTATATATTAAATTTTTTTGTGAATTTAATATTAATATTTATATCACAATAATTATTTGTAACAAACATTACGCCAAGCTGACGTCATATTTGTGGGCGTGAATTTCATTGCGGGAGCGCACCGTAATTTGAACAACTAAAAGAAGTTGGTAAGAACCTCAGAATAACAGCCCTCTCTGTCTATATTGATAGAACTGATCCATAGAGAACAAAGTGAATGTTCCGACCGGCTCTTCATTCCGGTGTGACTGTTCTTAGAGCAACAATGGCTCCCTGAGTCAAATTTTAGAGGACATAATTTCCTGGAGTACCCACTCAGCAAACTCATGTTTGGCTTTTAGAAATGGTTTGTTTTGAGTGTTAATATATTTAGTTGTTGGTGAGCCCGTCATTGTTTATGTAAGAACTATATAGGGCCTCCGAAATCATTGTTTTTAAAACCCAATTGTTCGGCGCATGCGGCGATTTTTTTAGAAGTTTACGCTGATGTGAGGACCGTGTAACTTATATGTATAGTATGCTGAAGTATCAATTCTGAATGCCTGAAGTCAACCACCGTTAAAGCCAAGTCACCTGCTGATTGCCGACGGCGAGGCTGTCCACAATCTCTGAAGTAGCCCGAACCAGGTCCCAAGCTCGAGGCCGCCTCCAAGTCTGAGATGATCGAGGATTGCAGTAGCCCCAGTTTTCCTTGGTAGCTACTAGTATGTCCTAGTCAAGGCAACTGTTCCTGCTTTGCCTTACCTGTTCAGCTTGAGAGGAGTCAAAAGGTCCGATAGAGGTCAGGTCAATACATAGGATTCTGTTGAAACATAAATTCCACCCTTACTCCATCTCAACACCGGAAGACATTGATTTGCCCAAAAGAGTTCAGTTTTCCGAGTTTAGTTTAACAATGTTAAACTGACAGGGTACCCAGCAGAAATCAAAAATCAAATTCCCTGACGTTTCCAGGCCCCTCGAATGCATTTTCCACAATCCTCGAAATGAAAGTCACACATCTCTGAATACTTTTGTTAACAAACTAAAAAAAGTTTTGAACAAAAATTCTTTTTAAGATATACATTATCAAAAACGCAAACATGCTTAATTCTGTTGAACTAGTACAGAAAAGTGATAACTTTTTCCCTATTAAATGACTGAGTCGATTGCACGTTTTTGCCGTAATTACTTAACACAGTTTCACTCATTTAAATCTAAATGAGCCACAAGAACCATACTGTAACTACTCTTCAAGCATTCGAATGAAAACACGTCTCCTTACTCAATATAATATAAAGTAAAAAAAAAAAAAACAATAATAACTCACATCTCAAATGTTTACTTAAAAAAAGCCACTCGTAATAACGACATTGAAATAATATAGTAGGAA
This sequence comes from Tillus elongatus, assembly GCA_964006375.1. Lineage (NCBI taxonomy): Eukaryota > Metazoa > Arthropoda > Insecta > Coleoptera > Cleridae > Tillus > Tillus elongatus. Next base: position 135,418,698 of record OZ023262.1, read on the forward strand.
TTATTCATATATATTTTCTTAATGCGGTAATTTTAGATATTAAAACTTCAGTTTCATATTTTGCATTTTCTTTAATGTGTTTTTCCTCATTTCTAATTGTGATATTTCTCTACATGCTTTATGTTTAATTTTTTCTGCTTTGCTCATCTTAAACATTGTCTTCTGATTTTCATCAAGAATTCTTATATATTCATGATATGGATTTTTGACACTGCCTCTGCTTATCGTTGATTTCCATATTTCCTACTCTTGCTAATTTCTTTAAATTATCATAAACAATGCGTTGCGATATTAAAGTTTTCTCTTGTAGATTACGACCCAAATACCCCTATACAAATGCCCAATATTTTCACTCCAACTTTAATTATATTTTGCATGGTCATAAAGGTTACAGTCGAATAAACACTTTCACAGCGCAGCTCTACGCCGCCAATAACTAGAATGCATTTTGCATTTTATGCATTCAAAGAAGAACATTCCAAGTGATATGAGCGAATAAGACATGTTTGATATGAAGAAGACGCTATATTTATATCAGCGCATGTGACATGTGCAGAGTTGATTAGTGGTTTCAATTAATATACAGATTGTCAGCCATAGTAGAAAAATATTATTGTGAAAGAAATTTTTGTAATATATATGAAATCAAAATAACAGTGAATCTGCTAGCGACGGAATTTTACAAATATATAATTTCCAGGTCCATTGAATAATTTCCCTGACATTTGAGCAAAATCACAAATTTCCCTAAGATTTCCCTGACATTTCCCTGACATTTGTGGGGTTATTTCAAACTCCCTGATTTTTTCAGGTTCTCCCGGTTTTCCAGGTCGCTGGGTACCCTGACTGACGAAGCAAAATTTACAAAAAGATGCTTTTTAACAGACACAATTCCCAGTTCTGGTGTGACTCAAATCATCATGCAGTGAGATTGCGAGATTGTCAAGAAACCTGGCAATTTAACGTGTTGTGTGCTCTAGGAAATAATGGAGTAGTAAAACTGCATTTATATGAAGAAAATTTAAATGATAAGTTATTATTTGTATAATTCAAAATATTTCTCCATTTTAAAATATGTATTAAAATTTGCAGGAGCAATATATATATATATATATATATATATATATATATATATATATATATATATATATATATATATATATATATATATATATATATATACTGCAAGATTTAAATGATCAATACTTAAGAAATTTACCTCTGGCGGAATAAAAGCAAATTTTCTATGAGCACGATGGTGCCACACCACACAACGCCTCCTAGTTAATAATGTCTTAGAGCAAACATTTAACGACAAGTGGATTGCCAGCAAAGGACCTTTTCTGTGGCCTCCTCGTTCTCCTGATTTGGCTGTCCTGGATTATTTTATATGGGAAACATGTTTTATTTCAATCCAGTGACCACAATGAAAGAAGATTCTATGGCAAGGGTGAGGAACGAATTCAAAACTTTATCTCCAGATTCCATCAGAGAGGCCACCCAAGATTCGGAGGTGCGAAAAATGTTTGGAAACTCAGGGTGGGCATTTTGAACATCTATTAAAATGATTGTTTTCCCGTGCATTAGTACTTCTTTCACTTAAATCACATAATAGCAATTTTGATGCTTTCATCATTGAAAATGGTTTTTTTCTGCGAATTTTTGCCTTGACGATGCCAAAATTTTTAAAATTCTATATTATTCGTTTCACACTGTTTAGTCATGGTTTCTGTTTATTTGCATATCTGTCAACAAACATCTTATACATCCTTGATATGACTGTTACGTTCGCCATATATAATACTAAAAAAAATTTATAAGCTTGTGCGTACAATTCAATCGCCCCGGCATGAAAATGCCAATTATATCGAAAACGATAAATTTTCGGACCAGACAATCTTATACAAAGTTATCCTTATTTTTAATGCTAAATAAGATAATATCAGAAACAAAATGGGTAATTAACTTTCAACCTTATTTGTTGACCATCCCGTATTAATAATTATCTATATAACAAATATCATACGGAGTCTACTGAAGCATGTCTTTTTCTAAAAGCAAAGCAACTCTAGTTAACTTTAAAAGCTTCCGTATACGAAAATTTTACAATTATGTTTTGGCCTGCAAACATCATTTATTACATAAAATTTGAAATTTGTCAAAAACGGTTAGACTTACGTATAGGACATTATACATAAAATGTATCCGAAAATTTTCGTAGAATCTAAAAATGGAAGAACATTTAGTGTGTTCTATTTGAAATAACGAAGTTGACACTTACTTCCGGTATAACCGGAAATGCCACCATTCTCAAAATATTTTAGTCGAGTCAATAGAGCCCCTATTGACATTATTAAACGACCAAATTTTCAACAGCTGGTTTTTGAGAAATCGACCGATGCCATTCCCAGTGGGACAGCCTGTATATATAAATGCTCGTGGCAGTCAAGGAGTCGGTATGCCTAAGAAATTATGACTGTGTTTCCCCAAGAATAATATGGGTACCGATGAAAACAAGGATACGTAGAATGCTTTTGGTTGCCTGCTATGCACCCACAAACGGCGACAGTGAGGGAGAGAGGGAAAACTTTTGGAAATACATGGATGCAGTAGTAGACATATGTTGTTGTTGTTTGTTGTCGGCGGGCTCCCGTTTTCGATGACTGCGGCTTTTAGCCATTCGCCTATTACAATTCGATTTTAAAATGTATCCACTTTTATTCTTTTTTATTATTATTAAACTAATATGGGAAGAACGGGGACACCCACTTCATGCCTATATAGGCAACTTTTATCACGAGACTTCACAGGAGGGCCACGGAAAGTAAGGGTTTGAAAACACTAGAGAGAAAACAAATGATGTCCCAAAATAACAACTATTAAAAAAACATACATCAAATATTAATCATTAATATATAAAGATATATTGCCATTTTAAATTTATATTTTCAGATTTTCTGTATGTTTGTCTAATAACACATAAATTTCTATATTTTTAGATTGCAAAAGTTCTGCCAGGTTACAGGGGCATCGAATTTGCTAGACATATGTGAACCAATTGAAAGAGAAATTGTTGGTGGAGATATGTCTGGGTGGGTAGGAGTAAAGACAAACAAAACCGATAAAGTAGTGGGACCGTACGGAGATGCAAGAGTTAATGGGAACGGGGACTATTTGATTAGTATGTGTCTGAATAAAGGCCTGTTCATATCAAATACGTAGTTTAAACACAAAAAATATCCACAAATATACATGGCAAATAGGTGATGTGAAAAGTATAGTAGACTAGATTGTGTATGATGAAATACTGCGCACATCGGTAAGATACTAGAGTTATGGGGGGTGCTAAATGTGGGTCTGACTATTTTCTTGTAGTGTCTCAAATAAAACTGGGACAAGGATGGATAAAGCGAGTGGGGAAACCAGCAGAACAAGTGAGAATCAAAGTTGAGGTACTTTTAGCACCCGAGAAAAGGAAACTATGTGCTTATCTATTGGAAAAAAGAATGACTCAGTTGCATGTATTATGGAACAAATACATCAAAGAATGCAATGTGAAAAGTGCATGGGACGACCCTGAAAGATATGATAATTGGATGTGCAAAGGAAGCACGTGATGAAGCGAGAATTGAATGTTTTAAGGGGGATGCGTGGTGGAATGGAAAAGCAAAGAAAGCGGTGGATGACAAAAAGGAAGCATACAAAAGAATGGTAAATGCCAAATATTTGCGAGAGGAAGACATGCGCCTGGTTGAGAACAAAAAAATTGAGAACTGAGTGCAAACAAATCGTTAGTGACAGTAAGCGAGACCTGAAAATGAAAGAAGCTGAGAAAATGCAGAACGACTTTGAAGGAAACAAGAAATTGTTTTGTAAGGGGATAAACAGGACAAGACCAACGATAAAAACAATATGATTGGGGTGAAAACACAGAATGGGGACATGGTATGGGACGAGGAAGGTGTGAAAAATGCTGGAAAGAATATTTTTAGAAACTATATGGAAACAATAAGAACCATCAGAACCCCATGCTGTCTGCAAGTTAGACCGAATGTGACCTGTTGATTTACGTGAGGCTAAAATAATGATCAAGAAACTGCAAAACGGAAAAGCAGCGAGTGTTGATAAAACCCATGGACAAATGTTAAAGTATGGATGCTCGAATTGGACTTTGTAGCTATGTGAACTGTTTAACGTGTGCATAAAAGTAGGTCAAGTGCCAAGGAAATAGAATAACTCTATCACGGTGGCTTTGTATAAAGGTAAATGAAGCGAGAGTGGATGCAAAAATTATCGAGCGATAAATTTGTTATAAGGCTGTACTGACCAACTATTCTTACTTCAGCAGGTACTTGAGAAATGTTTGAATGTGGGAATAAAAATATATTGCTCGTTTGTAGACTTTGAAAAAGAGTATGATACTGTAGACAGGCAGAAGCTGTGTAGTATTCTGAAAGAATATGGTATGGATGCTTGTCTAATTCGAGGTATTAAATCGTTATATGATGGCAGTAGAGCATACGTGAGAACTAACTGAATGCTCAGTGAATATTTTAAAAGTGAACGGGGTGTCAAACAAGGACGTGTGACGTTTTCATGGTTATTCAACATAACCATAAACAAATGTATCAGAGACGTTTGCTCGGTGACAGAAGGCATAAAAATGAATGCTTCTGAGGTAAAAGTGTTACTGTTACTTAGTGAATCGGGATAGGATATATGCAGCGGGTGTTAGAGAGAAAGATGACTGGATTCTAAGCGTTTTTGTTTGCACTGAATTTTGAAAGCAGCAACAAATAATTTAAATATCTGCATGAATTACATACAAACAAGCAATTTGACGTGTTTGTTCACTGTGTTTGCATTTTTTCTCGTCTATACTTATTATTCATTTTAGTGCTTATTAATCTTTGTACTGCTTATTTTGTGGTTATTTAATTTTTCTCGACAAACTGCTTGGATATTAATTTTTAATAAATTATGTCGTAAAATTAATATGCTTCAGCACTGGCGTCTCCTTGAAGCTGAACGCATGGTGTAATTCGTGATTCACATTCGCATGATTCAAATTCGTTAGGCTGACTGTCTCCGAAAGGAATAGAATAAATACTCATCGCCAGCACGAAAGGTTCAAATACCCCTTCGGGTACTGCCGCTAGAGTTCCATCGTTCAATCTCGCTATAGCGAACGTTTTGCCAGAGCATAATCAAATGCTGCTGTGATTATGCTGTGGTTTTGCTTTCGCTCTGAAGTTACATAATCCCACCCTAATCTGGAGCTAGTCGGTTGTACGCGACTAGTTTGGTTGTGCCTGCCTGAATAAATATATAAAATGCCTAAAAAGCTGCTTGAAGATTGGATTTCAGGTCATTCAGAATTAAAAATAGTGCTGCAAATTGAATCATAACTTCCACATAGCTGAGATAATGTAATCTCTTCAGAAAGACATTCTCATAGAGTGAATTTAGGGTCCATGATTTGACCACAAATAAAATATTCGCATTACTGTACCCATAAACTCCTGAAACGTTATATTACTCGAGTTTTCACGAAAAAATGTCAATTTTAACCATATCATCTCTCATTTATCCCCTGCCCCTGAAGCGATGTTACCCTAAAACAATTCTAAGCGTTCCTTTGTCGGGTACTAACTGCATACCAAATTTGAAGATGATATTTCAACTCGTTCGAAAGTACGAAAGACGTACATACTGATAGACCGATCAACAGACAAAAAATGTCGTTCCAGAACACAGTTTTCTATATGTTTTGAGCCTTTTTACGCCGTTTTAGCAAACCAAATTTCGAAATTTTTTGCATCAATATTCCACCCCTACACATTCAACCCCCAATTTAATCTCAGAACAGAGTACCAGATGCTTGACATAAACCCTAAAATGTTATATTACTCGAGTTTTAACGAAAAAAGGTCAATTTTCACCAAATTACCCCCATTCATCCCCTACTCCCTGGAGCGATTTTACCCAAAAATAATCCAAACCGTTCGTATGTCGGGTGCTACCTGTATACCGAATTTGAAGACGATATCTTAATTCGTTTTAAAGTTATCGTAGCTAAAAATAGACAGAAATACAGACGGAGAGATAATAAAGATTTCGTTCCCAAATCATTCTTTCTATATGTTTTGACACTTTTTACGTTTAAGCGAAAAAAAATTTTTTTTTCGCCGATGCGATACTTCCACACGAGACGACGTGGAAGTAATTGAAAATAAGAAAATATTTAACCAGGCGTGCGTTCAAACTTGTAAGTACTTACCTATTAGTATTCTTTTAAATATATCAAACGTTTTGAACGTTTAATTTATAGATTCGATAAAAAAAGTACAATATTATTCAACATTTAAAAACAAGAATGAACGATTACAAATTTTTTTAAATGAAACATTTAAACAGCAGACAATTTGGACATCCATAGCATCTGCCTTCAATGAACAGCGGGAATTTAATTTAGATATATGCCAAGCTAGGGTAAGAGAAATCATACCCCTTAATAAATTAACAAATCCAGATTTCAAGCACTTTCTTAAAAAATATTGCAGAAGGCGTATTCCAGATGCAAGGACCTTCCGCAAAAACTATGTTGCATCTGTCTATAGATAAACAATGCAACAAATCAAAGAAAATATTGGCAATAATTATATATGGTTTACCGTTGGAGTTTTGAACGACAAAAATCCAACAAAGGGGCATTTAATTAGCTTAAAAATAAAACTAACAGTAATCCAATATCTAAGTTTGTTAATGAAATATTGGTAAATTTGTTTTTACCCGAAGCTATGCCAAGTGAAAAAGTATTACTTATGCTTTCGAACGCAGCAGCATATATGGTTAAAGCTACATCGAATCGCGGAGATTATAAGAATGCAATTTCCTTTAGTCAGTGAGTTAATAAGTACCGAGAAAAATATTTGTTAAAGCACCTTTAAGGGTGCAAATGTTTAAAGAAAGTTTGCCCAATACTCCACTCCCCAGACCCAGTACTCAACAGATGGTGAACTTTAAAGAACTAATTTTCGAATTTCCGGAAACAATAAGTAAGTACCACTGTAGCGAGGGGTGATTGTATATCTAAAGAGGCCAAAGTGGCTGTATATAAAAGCGTACTGGTAACGACTGTTCGATATGGGTTTGAAAGTTGTGTGTGTCAGGCAAAGCATGTAAGAAAATTGAATGCTGTTGGAATGGACTACCTTTTTTTTTATATATTTCGACAACACACCACGAGGGCTTACAGCCTAAATACTATCGTACCGTGGGTGTCGACAAGGAGGAAAGAGGCAACTTGTTAATTCTGGACTTGAAGGTTTGGAGGTTCGGAGGAGAAGGAAAAACATGTGCCGGCAAAGAATTCCATAGCTTGGAAGTCATCGGGGCAAAAGAGCGGGCATAACAGGACATACCTAAGACGAGTGAGGGTAAATAAAGGAAAGATAGAGTTGGGAGTGAATGAGTTCTTAGCAAATCTAATGTAGTAAAGTCTATTAAAAGTAAGTATGAGAGGAGAGTGCTAAAATGGTTTGGACACAGAACAAATGGATAATAATGAATGACAAGTCAATATTTTGCCCCGTTGCTGGCTCCGTTCAGGTAGTTAACAACAAAAGCCGTTTGTGTCGCAGATTCTTACTGGTGACGAAAAATGGCGCCTATACGTGAACATCAAGAAAATAAAAGAATGGTTTATCACTAACCGAAAAAAGTCCCCGAACAAAAAATGGTACCCAACTGCGTAAGCCGACTTGTATCTAATGGGTCAAAGAAGGCGCCATCTACTACGAATTGCTTACGAGGAATGTAACTATCACTGATGACGTTTACTGTCAACAACTCAGTCGTCTTGAGGGCGCAATTCGAGAAAAATGCCAGGAAGGCATGTTAAAATCATTGTGCTGAAAAATAACGCGTGCCGTCATATTGTCAACATCACAAAAGTATTCAGGAACTTGGTGGACTCATTCGCCATCCGCCCTATTCTCATATCTTCTTCGATCATATTTTCATCTTTTAGACTCTGTAGTGAACAACCTTTGAGGAATCTTCTTTAATGACGACGTCGCACTTGCTTGAAAAGACCGTGACAGTAGCCGGATAAATCCCAGCCGGAAAGAATCCGAACATAACCGATCGCGTCTTATAAACTTACATAATACTAGATAGCAAGCGGCTTAGTATTATAAGGACGAGTCGATACTGCGGGAATAGATGATAACATTTTTGAATTATATTTTTATTGCTATGCACTTGTTGGTGGTGAAATCTACCGAGCAAGAAAAATATAATTCGTAAATGTTATCTTCTGTTCCCACAGTATCAGATGAGGTAGTTTAAAAAAAACTGCAGTGTGAAAATTTCCGGCTACAACTTCTGGCGACAGATTTCACAGCCAAAAGTTTGATAAAAGAAACGTTTCGCATAAATACAACAAGCTACAAATCTGCAATATTTTAGAAAATTTTAAATTTATGATGCGATCGGGAATGTTCGGATCCTCCCCGGCTAGGATTTATCCGGCTACTGTCACGGAGGTCTTGAAAATCGGCTTGACAACCAGTGAATTATACTTCCACATCGTTAATACGTGTGGAAGTATGGTATCGGTGACAGAAATTTTTTTTTTTTTCGCGTAAACATCGTAAAAATTGTCATAACATATAGAAAACATGATATGGGAACGATTTTTTTTAATCTGTTGGTAGCCACGATAGCTTTGAAACGAATTGAGATATCGTCTTTAAATTTGGTATACAGTTATCACCCGACAAGCGAACGGTTCAGATTGTTTTTGGGTAAAATCGCTCCAAGGGGGTAGGGGATGAATGAGGGAAAAACTGACATTTTCTCGTTAAAACTCAAGTAATTAGAAAAATTTCAATTTCATCAGACATCTAGTATTCTGTGCTGAAATTAAATTAGGTGTAGGATGTGCGCGGGTGGAATATCGGTGACAGAAATTTCGATTTTTTTTTAAACGACGAAAAAGTCTTAAAACATTAGAAAACTTGATTCTGGAACTAAATTTTTTGTGTCTGTCGGTCTATACGTGTGTCTGTTAATAGACGCAATAACTTTCGAACGAATTGAGATATCATCTTCAAATTTGTATAGTTACAGTTGCATCCGAGAAAGGAACGCTTCGAATTGTTTTTGGGTAAGATCGGTTCAGGGGGAGTGACCATTCAGATATCTGCATGTCAAACGCTAATGAAATTGAAGTAGGGGTTGAATGTGAGGGGGTAAATATGAACTTTTTTCTAAAAATATGACATTAGATTATATTGTCTGCGCTTTTTAGTGAATTTTCTTAGAAAAAATTCACTAATGAGGAGATCTCGACTTTTGAATTTTGAAAAAATTTCTTCAAATGAGCGCGATCTAGGACCCCTAGAACCCATATCCGGGGTCAGTTTCAATTTTTTAGTTTCTCCTCTTATTTTTTTTCATCGAGAAATTCACATTTCACCATAAAATTAGTCGCGGTGATGGCCTGAATTTAGCACTTGTGTGGTGATACATAGAATATCAGATGTTCGATGAAATTGAAAGTTTTATAATAAACAAACCCCAAAACGTTACATAATATTACTCGAGTTTTAACGAAAAAATGTCAATTTCACTAAATCAACCCTGATTCATCCCCTACCCCCTGGAGCGATTTTACCCAAAACAATCCGAATCGTTCGTTTTACGCGTGCTAACTGTATGCCAAATTTGAAGATGATATCTCAATTCGTTTTAAAGTTATCGTGGCTATTAATAGACAGATATACAGACAAAACAAAAATTTTGTTCCCAAATCATGTTTTCCATATGTCTTTTTACGACGTTTGAGCCAAACATTATTTTGAAATTTTGGTCACCGATATCATACTTCCACACGTATTGACGATGTGGAAGTAATAAATAAAATTTGAATACAGGTTGGACAATCTAGTTCACGAGGCAAGTATTTTGTAGAATTGGATTTATGCGGTCGCGGGTTTGAGTTCCGATTTCGCAAGGCGGGTTTTATCACACTAGTCCATTTTCGATTGATTATGGTTCGTCTCATTTTTCTATGTGTGTGTTAGCTCCCCCATCCAAGCCTAAGACCTCAGGATGCGAAGTTTTACTACTTTGGCATTATTAATGTTACTATTAAAAAAAATTCAACAATAAAAATGCTACGAACTTATGCATCAACCTAACAGTTTAGATGAATAATAATAGCACAGTATAAACAAAATACCTGAAATTTCGTCTTCCTCGGCGATTGCCATAGTCCTTTGCTGATGAAGTTTCCTTGTCAGTTCAGCGATAACTGAGTGCAGCTCTGTCAGCTGCTCTTCGTACCTTTGTGCCTGCTCGTCCAACTGCTGTTGGAGCTTCTCCTTTAAAGAAAAATAAGTTTCGTTATTTTTTTTTTGTAACAGCTTTATTTAATAACTTTAATTATACAATGGTATCAAAAATAATGTTGGTCAAAGGTAACAATGGAATGTGAAACGTTCGTTTTAGGTTTTAAGAAATGGCGCTTTTATATATATATATATATATATATATATATATATATATATATATATATATATAATTTTGCTATATAACATTTCTGTGACAACTCTATGTTATACACAGCTTTAAAACATAACTTACCCATATTTATTGCTTAGTATTTTAAATAGATGTGAAATTGAGAGTAATATAATTTTGACATTTTCTTACATTATCTTCAATTTCATATATGTTTACCTATAAATGTATTGTAATACTAAATGGCTTCCGGGCTGTTCTAATTGTCAACACGGGCAATCGCATCATCAACAGGTATACGAAGGGTTGCCAGAGCGATGTCACTCAGTTTCAGCCCAGCTATGGAAGAAGCTAGCGCTTATAGTTGGCAAAACCTTTAACAACTCACTAAGTGAGTTTGACCAGGCAAAACAGCCCGAAAGCCATTTTGCGTCCCAAACAACACCAGTCGTGACATTCTAAAATCATATTTTATTGTACTTATTGGGATATATTTGTATACGATGTGTCGCAATTATATAACGGTACTTGCTGTTTCGCTCGCCAAGTGACAACACTATTGCGACAACCACTATCATGATGGACGCTTTGGAAGTAATAGACCATATTTTCTTATGTTCTAGGGTTCATGTCGAACAAATAAATAGTGTTCAAGTTACAGTTGTCGGAAGTTCTGTATGTTAGTACGAGCGGTTGTAAAAATGTGTGATATGAAAAAAAGCAACGAATGAACATAAAATATTGTGTGAACTTGTGCGAAAAACCAGCCGAAATCTTACAAAAATTTCAGGTCGTGTAAGGCAAAGCATGTCTATCGAAGGCGTGTGTTTACGAATGGGTGGCCGGATTTAAGAGTTGTCATGAATCAGCTGATGACGACAGAGAGAGAGGGAGGCTGTGTGGGTAGTCGAAACACTCGGTATCAACAAGGAAACCGTTTGCGTCATGCTGCATGACAACGCAAAATTGGTCTCCAAAGTTCTCACGGACGATTAAAAGCCACATCGTTTGGAGATTTATCAAGAGACGTTGACGCGGATTGAGGCAGAGGAGCGAGACTGAATGGCTCGAATCGTTACCACTGATTAAACTTGGGGGTCTTCTCCTGATACCAAAATAATGAACTCGCCATGGGTTGGAGGTAGAGAATCACGAACGACGAAGTCGCGAGTGTCGCGGTCACAGATCAAAACTATGTTGATTCCTTTCTTCTATGTTTAGGGCCTAATACACCGGAAATTCGTCTCAACTGGGCATATAAAGTCAATGCAGCGTTCTACCTTACACTTTTAAGGGCAGGTATGATAACGCGCGTTCGTCCAGATCTCTTAAAAAATTGCTGGATTCTCGACAATGACAATGCGCCGTCTCATTCCGTAATGATTGTGCGCGAGCTTATGGTTTCAAAAAGCAATCTCGTGCTCCCCTACCCTCCTATTCACCGCACTCGGCTCTATATGACTTCTTCCTCTTCCTTAAGATTACGTCACGTGTCCTCAAGGACCTAACTTCATAGGATTTCCGGAGCTGTTTCTCGAGCTGGGAGAAACGATGGAATCGTTGTGTTGAATTGGAGGAAGGGGCTACTGAGAGGCTATATAACATTCAATTGGTTATACAACTCGATATACGACTGTAAGAAAAATTCTCGTTATTTACTTGCCGCAGTTTATATATTGAGAATGATGCTCCCATCTCTCACAACCCACTCAGCTTTTGCCTGTTTTTCGAGGCGTGACAAAGTCTGGAATCGTACCTCGCTAAACAGTGTAGGGCATCTAAAGTGGATTTACCAGCCTGATAGGAGCATTGTTGTGTCTGGAGCAGGTTTCTTGTGAAGGTTTCAAAAGACCACAAAATAGCAACGAGGTTTTATTTATAGTTGACAGGAATGCGTATAAATAAATTCAATTTTCTCTCGTCTGGTGTTGCTGTCAGACAGTCTCACCAGTTACAAAGAAAAAACCAACATTTGTAAAGCTAAGGAATATGTCTCTACATCTGTATTTAGTACGGGACGGTTTTACCAAGTAAGGACAACAACAATTAATGAATTGAGCGTTTGAAGTCACATTTTTCACAAGAACCTCTACGGTAAAAGTTTACTTTCTTGGCATATGCTCGATTTTCATGAGACTTGACGTGTTTACGTGATTCAGTGCGTAGATCACGAAAATGGCACAGAAATTTGCGGGAGTCGTCTGTTTTGCGAGTTACCGTTAATTTCTGGTCGAATTTTAAGGTTATTTTTGCGGCGATTTTACTTATTTTCCGACAATTGTCTTATCAGTTAACAATGTATAGGCCGTCTGTCATATTTCCATATGGTAATTATCATTTCCGTTCTTATTTTCACAATAAATGCAGATAAATACATTAAAATGCAATTACGACACAAACGTAAATCCAACCGACCTAACAAAAAATGGCAGATCGTTGCTTAATGCACCTTGTTCAGCTGATATAACATACCATATAGCTGAAGAAGGGTGATCATCCGATGTCCTTTCTTCCGTCACAAATGAAAAATAAGGAAATAAGGCAAGTCGCTGTCTAATGCACCTCCTTCAGGTTAAATAAACGCCGAAAAAGTGCGTCTAAAATCTCTGCAAAAATAACATCAAAATTCGACCAGAAATTAACGATAACTCACAAAATAGACGTCTCCCGCAAATTTCCTTTTTCGTGAACTGCGGACTGTATTACGTAAGTATGCAAAAGTTCAGGAAAATCAAGCATATGGCAAGAGAGTAAACTTTTACCAACTCTACTTCCGATTAATCTCACTAAGTCGATTTGCCAGTTCTACTACTTTGTTAGAACATTATTTTTTTATTTAGATTGTCTGTTACAGAATCACAAGCTTATGCTTATTAGCAAGACATGTCGTGAAGTCAAGGCAAAGGAATGTACTCTAGCTATATATTGGGCGAGTTGACCAGGCGCCAACAGCTGCCAGCAACGGCATCGTTGTCGAAAAATGTCGATAAATGTCAATATTTTTGACATAACAATGCAGCTGTGGCAGCTCCTGGCGCCTGGTGAACTCAACCATTTCTTCCATGCTTATTTTAATCCTTTCGAAAATCCTAACTATAGTTTTGCAAAACATTAAAAAGATAGAACTGAAAACAAAACCAAAAACGCGAAGAACTTTTATTAAACGCTAAACTCAGACAGGAAAAACAGAAAATTAGTCGTTTTCAAACCTCGATAATAGTTTATATGCATCACTCGTAACACATTAAAGAAGACTACCCATTCTTCGTGGAAGAAACAAATTTTTACATACAAAACATTTTTTGCGAATTTTCGTAAAGAAAGGCCTACACCATTTCCATAAAAAAATCGCTACCATAACGTATTTGCTGTGTCCAGACTTTTTTCTTGTTGCAATAGTACTATCGGGATAGAAAGATTAATAATTAGTTCAATTTGGGCTCATTTTAAACTCTAACTTCATTTTTTTAAAGTGACCGTGCTTCAATTTAAAACGGTAAATTGCTCACCGTACAAGAGCTAATTTAACACAGCTATGAATTTTGAGAACATTTAGAGTTCTGAAGCTTTTGTGAAAGAAAATGACTTGGCCTTGTAAATAAACAAAATGATGAAAGTGAAACACCACAGCATTTAAATTGAAAATTACAATTCAATATTCTCACTCGGCACAAAGGTCCTCGGGCTTGATAAAGGAATATCACACAAAAAGGAAACCAAAATAACTTACGGGAAAGCTTTTAGTGCTTTGATGTTCATATGAAATAAATTACCTGTAGCAAAACAAAAGAAACAAGCACTGAGATGTTTTGAACACGGAAAGACCTAATGTGCTAAGTAAGGCAAGACTTTGCAGATACAGCGCTGGAATAAATAAAGAGCACACAGAGATGTAAACTTTCAGGAAATAAATGATCAAATGGCTACAAGTCAGAGCACAAGAATAGAGGGATAGAGGTAAAAGAAAATGTTGAATTTGTAAGAAAAACAAAGCTTCTGTTTAGTGTATAAGGATATACATGGTTTAATATATATTCAACATTTTAATACGTAAATATTTTGATCACACGAAAATGAAAATAAACATTTATTATATAAAAGTAGGCACGCAGCAGTTGCGCTATACTAGCGAATTTTCATAAAACACTTTCAAATCCCCAGAAATCCCAAATAAATTGAGAATAAAAAAATGTATCTCCGAAGTTGGTGTGGTAAAATTTGGTACTTAGGCTGCATTCATAAATACTGTTACATACCAAAATTTAAGTTCTAGGTTAATAGAAAATTAAGTTGCTAAAATTTGAATTTTATTTTTTGAAAGTACGCTACCACAACGCACTTTCTGCGTCCCGATTTTTACTACACGTCACATGTGATAAAATTTGGTACTTAGGTTGCATTCATAAATACTGTCACATACCAAAATTTAAGTTCTGGGTTAACAGAAAATTAAGTTGCTAAAATTTGAATTTATTTCATTTTTTGAAAGTACGCTACCACAACGAACTTTCTGCGTCCCGATTTTTACTACACGTCACATGTGATCCGTTTATCGATCTATTAAATGAAGAGAGGGAAATTTTTCAAATTTATTTTGTTAAATAAAAAAATTTTACACTTAAATTACAAACTCTATGTATATATTTGAACTACTGGCAAACCATTTGAAAAAGCTTGTAAAGTACACTTTTTGCAATACTTATTTTCCTAACCCGCATTCGTTACAAAATTTTTGTTAAAGAATTACCACTTCTGACATTTCAACGTGATGTTTTCTGAAGATAAAAAAAAAACGTAAAAACTGAACGGCATTTTTGCTACTTCTTGACTATTTAATATATTTTACTAACCCCACAGAATATTTTCATCTTGTGCCCTCCTTCGATCTCCAGGGCGAGCGAAAATATTTTTCTCTATTGAATTTTGGCAGGTGCTATGTGCTGTATAAAAGCAAATTGGGTACCACATTTGGTCACAATAAGTTTATTATTTTGGAATCTACGAAATTTTCCGAAATAAAACTCAATATTTTCCAAGAAAACTTTATAGGATTTTCCTGTCTAAGGAACTATCGAAACAATTTACTAAAGAAACACACCTGCCGAGTTTATATATATATATATATATATATATATATATATATATATATATATATATATATATATATATATATATATACAGTGTGTCCACGGATTGAGTGTGGGTAAGGTGTAAGTGACAAAAAAACTTCGATATAGATTATGATATTCTGGGAATCGCTCCTGATTTGTCTTAAACTGAGCTGTTGAGAAAATGAACAATATCAATTAATATACAGGGTGGTTTAGAACTGATTTAATGAAATGTATTAAGAGTAAACTACCTTCGTTTATGAAGATACTGCAAAAAGTTATTAACATAAATTGTTTAGAATAAAAATTTATTACAGGCTCTCGATTTTCAAACAGATCAGCCTACTATGAATTTTTTTTAGATGCGACTTTATTTAAATGACGTTCGACGGCTTCTGTGATTAGGTGTACTTTAAAAAATACTTGAAACTATATTAAAACAAGTCTTTACCATAATTAAACTTGGGGTATGTTTGCTTTCATCTCAACCAACTAAAAAAGTAAACTAAACGCACAACTGGACAATAACTGGAAGCAATAATTGGCGAGTTGCATGGCTACTTGAGCTCTGCCTTGTTCGTTTCCCGGGATACTACTTATTTGGAAAATTGAAACGTCAATTTTATTTGTCACGCACGGCAAGCTTCTGTATTTAAAAATATTAACAACATAACAAAAAGTGTTTATTGTGAAGTGCTATGGTTTGGGTGAAGAACATTCTTATCAGGAAGTGATAAGAAAATTCCTTGAACGCTGGCAAAATTATTCGGTTTCCGCTACTGGTGTAAAAAAAGTTGTTACAAAATTTATGCGTATTGGGAGTGTTTTAAATGTTAAGAAGACAAAATCCGACGTAAATGAAGAAAACAATGCTGCAGCTGCATTAGCTATGGATTCTGTCATGCGTTTTCCGAAATTTTATTAAGAATAAGGGCATTAGAAATTGGCAATATTAGCAAATCGCATTTTCAACAAATTCATCGTACCAACAAGGTGAAACCTTTTAAAGCAAAACTTATAAACACTTTGGAAGAAAATGACGAGTCAAAACGATTAGATTTTTGTTTATGGTGCGGCGAGCAATATCTACAAAATCACAATTTTGGCAGAAGTATTATTTTTTCGGGCGAATCCACTTTCATCACTAATAGGGTGGTAAATTCCCAAAATGCACGGCATTGGTCTATGGAGAATCTAAATTATAGAGTTAATTGCAGAAGACAATGCCATAAAAAAGTAAATGTGTGGTGTGCTGTTTCTTACACTGGGATAATTGGGCGATATTTTTTCGAGCGGAATATGAACCAGTACAGTTATCTGGAAATGCTGGAAAATATTCTTCAAGACCATTTGCATAACATGTCACTAGAAGATAGATAAACAGCATACTTTCAACATGACGGCCACCCAGCACATGCAACAGGAATCGTCCGAGAATGGTTATATCGCGAATTTCCTGGGCGCTGGATTGATCGATATGGGCCAATACCTTGGCCTCCCAAAAGGCCCGATCTTACCTTAATGGACTTTTATTTATGGGGCTATCTCAAACAGAAAGTCTGCACGGCTCCATTAAACAACGATCTTGATTTGTTGAAACTGAGGTTGAGAGAGGCAACTGACGGTATTCCAATTCAACATATTCAAAATGCCTACAAAGCATTTACTAAACGTGCTGAGTTATGTGTATCGGTTGGTGGCAGCACATTTGAATAATTTCTTTATTTTTCGTTGTTCGTTTTGATTTTTGTTAGCAATAACCGTCTTGTATTTTACTAATAAATTATTATTTAACATTGCATGGTTACTTACTTTGCGCATCTTCAGAAAACCATAGGTAAAAGCTCCATGTTGATGGGGAAAAACTCTGGACGCAGCAAGTGCGTTATGGTAGTGAATTTTCATTAAAATCTTTTTATTGCAAATATGTGTTTTCTTTTTATTTAAGAAAGCAGGCATCAATTTTGGTTACCAGTATAACCTATATAGTAAAAAACAATGTGCCATGTTTCATAAAAATAACTTTATTGTGTGAAAATGTACAAAAATTTCCAAAAGTAAACTTAAAGTGTTCCCGGAAAAACTCGTTTCTTGGTCAACCTTATAGGTTAATAGCAAATTGGGCTATTCAAGTATTAAGCACTTGATCAAAATTCGCTACCATAACGCACTTGCTGCATCCAGAATTTCTTTTCTTACAAACATGGATTATATTTCGATGGAAAATGCAAAAATGCAATAACATAAGGCGTGTTTGATTAAAAAAAATAATTTGTATCACCAACAACTTATAGGCCATCCTGTGATTGTGGAAATATTTTTTAAGATGTAGCTCAAGACACCCTATAATTACTGTATAAAGATTTTTTTCATATCTTGTGTAATAACGGATATATTGAGCTTTATTGATTTTTTACAAAAATTCGACAAAAATTATATACCATTAAACCATAAACTCTATAGCTAAGACTACTGCCAAGCATCAGAGAAAGGGCCTATTTGAAATGAATTTTCTGGAACATTTTAGTAAAATGAAGGACAATGACGGTTGAAACTAAGACTTCAGGGTTTGTAAAACATCCTTCTAGAGACATTTGATTTCCATAGCCCGTATTAGATTCAAGTTATTTGCCTAAATGTTGCCGATTTTGACGTTTTAAATCGCAAGTTTGACGTTTTGGGGGAAACCCCAATTTATTTTTCTTTAAATGCCTATAACTTTTTTGCCTTGACCTGACCTACATAGCTAAATTTTAGTAGGTAACTTACCTATAAGGATTTAAACCCGCGTACCAAATTTGGTTGCCCTTACTTTGTAAATTTCGGAGATATAATTTTTTTTCGAAAGAAAACACAAAATTAACAAAACATATTTTTAACTTTATTAATAAATTCAAGTGAATTTGAAGCTGAAAAACTTTTTTGTTTGATAGGTAAGCCTTTAAACTCGTTGGTTAACCATTTCGCTATATTATGTCAGGGGATCCATCTAACGATAGGTCTCACCGATTTTCCGGGCTTATGGATTTTCGGGAGACAATACTTTTTAGGAACCTTAGGACTTGAATTTTTTCCCTAAATCTTTTCTAATAAGGTTATGACATCTTTTTAAACTATTTTTAACTACGAAAATTATTTTTGCGAGAGGGGTTTTATTTAGTTTTATATACCGTCAGGTTTCTATTGCATTATATACTCTTTCTTTTTAATCGTTTTTGTCTAAAAAAACAACCTTATTACATTTGTCTGCTTGAACATAAAAACATTCTTTCTCTCGCAGTCGTTTACATGCATTTATTTGATTAACGTTTTTCGTATTCATGGGCTTATTTTTATAAATTTGTTTTTAAATTTAAATTTTCAGTTATTTTATCTTTACTTGTTGCATACTATAAATAGTAGTTGTAGTTTTTATTCGCTTAGTTTATTCACCTTTCTGATGGCGCTAACTTTGCTAGCGAAACGATCGTCAGGGTTAAAAACTGTGTTATCATGAATTGGGTTCTTCAAATTATACTTATCAGTGCTCGTCGCAGGTTCCAATCTTCACTCCATTTTTTTAAGTCCTGAGGGGACTTTGAGGTGCCCCTATCAACGTCTTGTAAAATAAGTCCGAAAAAAAATATGAATGTACTAGTTGGACATATAAAAAATTCTATATGAAATTGGTATTTCAAATGTAAAAGGTAATAGTAGTCCGGAACACAAAGGCTTATGCTACCCAAAAAAGTGTTAAAGTGAACCAGCCACTGACGATATACACTCTCTTACCCACCGTAATTGTAGCTTCACTGGGCCTGTTAAAATTGTTTTTTTTGCGCAGTATAGCATAACTTTCAAACGCCAATAAACCTTTCCAAATAATTTAGGTTTGGCTTTTAATTCTTATTTGATTTAAGTTTATAATGTAAATGGAGAAGAGATTTGTCTAAAGTTTTACACGTAAACACAATCCTACTATGCTAACAAAGTTTTTGGCTCTGGGCCGTATAATAATAATTAAAATCTAGGTTGAAAAGCAAGCCCAATGAAAGTAGGTTCTCCAGGCAATCTACGTTTCATATGTTGATATTAACCTGACATATAACGCGTATAATAATAACAAAGGAGGAATAGCAAGCAAAAGCAAACACAATATGAGATCTTAATAAATGCATATTATGTGTAATGTGGCTATAAATAACGACGCGCCTTCGCTAATGTATTACTTTATGTACAGGATCAATAAAGGTGTTTCAAAATACCAAACTACTTTGATGAAACACACGCTGCTAGAAACATTATTTCTGGCATACAACCTCTTCGTCTCAGCGTAAAAATTATCAACGTTTTATTAGTGATATGTTATGCAAAACAAAATCTTCAACCGACATTACACACACTTGTCGCATTGAATTTATGTTAAGTCCAAAACGGAAGCAAAAAAATTTATAAAATTACGTTGAAACTCTGATGTCTTATTCCATCATGGCATGTGCTTTGCTCAAGACCTAAAAAGCAGGTGTTAAGAGCAGCTTGCTCGATCATCGGATATCGGTCGACCGAATAAAATTTCGAACTTAGAGGACAACTGAAAGTCAGAGAAAATATGGTTGGAGTGTATATAAATCGCACTTCAACTTATTAGTTCTAGCCATGCTAACAGGGTGTGTGGACGAGCAATACCCAAGCGCGAAATGACTTTATGAGCTAAGCATTACCCTTTCATTCGAATATTTTGTTGTAGTCGATCGTAAACGTAGTATTAGCGATTTATCATTTATTCTACCATAGCAGAAGTAATTGTAATGATTGCATGACAATTCATTTTCCATCACAGAACATAGACTATTATAATTAATTATTCACTTAAAACGTGACAGCTGAAATTATTTGTCTACTTGTCATTCTTCATAGCATTCTTTCGTGCTAAGGTTACCTTATCCAGATGGATATTCTGCTAAATAAATTGAAAACGGTTACAGACGTGAAAAGAAAAGCAAGACAATACAAATTTTAGAAGAGAGCAAGGAGCCAGTCAGTCCCAATAATGTAGACAATGGTTTGCGTATGAAGATCCCATTGTTTACATTTAAATTGTTTAAAAACTGCCTTTTGAGCACACTTGGGCTAGAGCGGGCGAAGAAATAGGCGTTAAGCGGGCTATTACGAACAAAGTGGACTGTAATTTGCGTTTGTTAATTAAGTAACGGTTTTTAATGAAAAGAGAAGGGGCAAAAGCAGTGGAAATTGATGCAAACTCGTGAATGACCAAAAAACCACTTACCTTTGTGAATTTCTTCTCTTGTCGAGTACTGGACTCACAGAAACTCGTGCGTGTCCCGGAAAAGGCTATCCTGGGTTGCTGGTGCGTTTAATGGATTTGTTAAGGCTGGTTTGACTGTATCACACACACATATAATTTTAAGGTAGCAGTACTATACGATATCGCGGTTTTGCGTTGCTGACTACTTAAGTTGTGTTCTTCTTGACGATTCGTGGAATTCTGGTCTGTTCTTCTTATCGCAAAATAAAGATTATAAATTCCACTGCTTTTACACTATACGAGGAGCGAACATCCCGCCCGGCCAAAATGGCTGCTATAAGCAAGACATTTTTCTACACAAAAAAAAATAATTAACGCGAAAGAGAAGCGATAACATGCGGCGGATAAGAAAAAAGAGAACAAGAAACAAAATAAATGATTATCCCGGTTAGCAAGAATCCACAAAACAATAAAAGACTTAAAATAAAAATTAAATTAAATTAGAAACAAATACTACTACTACTAGTCATTAGTTGGCAACGGGCACAACTTCACCAAAGGGCGACGAAGGATACCATTCGAGGTCTTTACAATAGCAACTCTTACGACACCATCAGGACCAGGAATTAGAGACAATAGACGACCTAGTAGCCATTTAGAAGGCGGAAGTTTTTCAGCTTTCACGGCCACCATCGCCCCAATAGTAGGAAGAGCACCAGCGTCAAGCCACTTGCTTCGTTGTTGTAGGGTGTGAAGGTACTCCTTGTGCCAGCGAATCCAAAAATCATGGTGCATACGTTGGAGAAGTTGCCATCTTGACAGACGAGTTAAGGGGACAGACGACAAATCGGGAGTTGGAAGCGTAGAAACTGGCTCCATATGAAGAAAGTGTCCAGGAGTTAAAGCGTGAATGTCATCGATATCCGAACTCATGGGATTTAAAGGTCGGGAGTTCAAGACAGATTCTATAAGCGTCAGGACAGTGTAGAATTCTTCGTACGATAGGATTTGTTGGCCAACAACACGAGAGAGATGAGATTTTACACTCTTGATACCAGATTCCCAAAGACCACCGAAATGTGGTGCAGAAGGGGGGTTGAAATGCCAATGGATTCCTTCCCTAGCAGTTGCATCAGAAAAAATGCGTTTAAGCTCCTTGGCGGAGCCAACGAAATTTGTACCACAATCACTATAGAGATTATCACATCGACCACGACGAGCAATAAATCGTTGGAGGGCAGCGAGAAAAGCGTCAGTCGAAAGACTACAGGCAGGTTCTAGATGTATAGCCTTAGTCGCGAAACACACAAAGAGGCAAATATATGCCTTAGAGGTTTTAGCACCTCGGTATCGATTCATAGTGATCGCGAATGGACCACCAAAATCTACCCCAGTATGCGAGAATGGTTTGACTTGCGAAACTCGAGAAAGGGGTAAGTCACCCATATGTGGCTGATAAGGTTGAGGCTTTATTTTCCAACATGGCATACATTTCGAAATAACAGTGTTTATGGCACGTCTTGCAGACAAAATCCAAAAATTCTGACACAACAAAAAGTGAAGAGTGCGAGGGCCAATATGAAGATACCTTTTATGGTATTGTTCAATTAAAAGCACCGTGAGTCGGCACTTTTGTGGAAGTAAGAGCGGATGCTTTCGCTCATAAGACAAACTTGAGTGAGTCAAGCGACCACCTACACGCAAAAGACCAGTACTGTCTTGAAATACGGCGAGTTTTCTCCAGGACTTAGGGAATTTTTTACTAGATAACTCCTTTTCAAAGTAGACCACTTGAGTGCGCTTGACCAGAAGGGTCAGAGCATCATGAAGCTCTAACCGAGATAGCGGTCCAAATTTCGCAATAGAAGAATGTCTAGAATTAAAAGCGAAGCGTAATACGTATGACAAAATAGACTGTATGTAATGTAAAGAAGAATGATTTTCTAACAAATCATCAAGCAGATTTTCTTCACCTGTAAATGTTAAAAGCGAAACTGTCCTTTCCTCAACAGAGACCTCTTCAGACTGCAGCTCTGAAGACGGGGAGCAGGCAGACAGCTCAGAACGACATAGTAGCGATGGACCATTGAACCAAATATCATGGGCGAGAAATTGAGAAGGATGAACACCTCGAGAGGCGATATCGGCGGGATTATTAGCAGAATCTATATAATGCCAAAATTCAGAAGAAACCCTTTCGTGAATGTAGGCAACTCGATTTGCCACAAAGGTTTTCCAACGATGAGGCGAAGATTTGATCCAACTCAAGACGATTTGCGAATCTGACCAGGCAAAAATTCTTTCGAAAGTCATGCGAGTCTGATAAACGTTCAGAAGAAACAATAGGAGTTTCGCCAACAAAACTGCACCACACAGTTCTAGCCTAGGAATGGTTAGTTTCTTAACCGGAGCGACTTTGGTTTTAGAGCAAACAAACTGAACAAAAACTGTTTTGTCAGGGCGGAGGCATCGTATATAAACAACGGCAGCGTAACCCTTTTCAGAAGAGTCACAGAACCCATGTAATTCATAACCACATCCAGAATGAGGTGGAAGGATTTTTCTAGGAATGCGTAAATTGCTTAGTAAACCGAGTTCATTTCGATAACGGTTCCAAGCCTCAACAATATGCGAGGGCGGGGTTTGGTCCCAATCTAATTTAGAAGTCCACAGCGACTGGATTAGAATCTTTTGAAAAATAGTAATAGGCGAAAGAAATCCAAGCGGGTCAAAGATTCTGGCCAGTTCCGAGAGCATGTTGCGTTTCGTACAGGGTTTCCCCAACGGCGAGACTGAGAAAAAGAATGTATCCTCAGAGGGACTCCACTGCAGACCGAGAATTTTTAAAGGAGTGTCGTTTGCCAGTGAACCAAAAATAAGCGGATTTTGCGACAAATGTTCCGGAGGTAAATGTGAAAGTAATGCGGAACAGTTACTAGACCATTTTCTAAGCTCAAAGCCGCCTCGTTCAAAAAGCGAGATCAGCTCTGACTGTAAAAGCTTTGCGTCTTCATAAGAAGAGCAGCCGGTTACAACATCATCAACATAAGTGTCGTTTAAAATGGCGGCAGAAGCTAGCGGGTAAGAGCCCCCTTCGTCATTCACTAACTGATGAAGAGTGCGTATCGCGAGAAAGGGGGATGGCGTTAGTCCATATACAAGCGTAACCAGGTTATAGTCCACCAAAGGTTCATCAGAAGCAAACCTCCAAACAATTCTTTGATAATCATGCTGTGATTGGTCGACAAGAATGTTACGATACATCATTTTGATGTCAGCACACAAGACATAATTATGAAGGCGAAAGTGACACAGAATTGTGGCAATATCTTGTTGTAGTTTTGGTCCAGTATGTAGACAATCGTTAAGAGAGCTTTGGTTGGGAAGTTTCGCCGAACCATTAAAAACTACCCTGAGTTTAGTAGACAAGCTATTTGGTTTCAAAATGCAATGATGCGGAATATAATATGCGTCGGGAGAATCTTTATTGTCATAAACACGTTTCATGTGGCCTAGTTCCAAATATTCTCTCATAAAAGCAGAATATTGGGTATACAAGTCCATGTTTCTAGCAAGGCGGCGTTCCAGGGAAAGAAATCTTTGGACGACGAGGTCGCGAATGCCAGGAAAAATAGGCAGCGACTCAGATTTAAATGGGAGCGAAACGATATATTTGCCAGAAGGAGAGCGAGATATTTTAGTCTTAAAATGATGTTCACAAAAAATATCTTCATTAGAGTGATGCGACGAAGTCGGAACACTTTCCACTTCCCAAAAATCCCTAAGGGTGCGATCGAGATTTGATTCAAAGTTACTGCACAAGAAAGAAGAGACAGCAGAAGAATGAACTGTGTTGCCAATCTTACCCATGAGCACATAACCAAAGACGGTGTTGACGGCATCAGGTTGACCTTCCCCACCGGAAATGCGTCCATTTAAAAGGATTTTAGAAAAAACGTCGGCTCCTAACAACATATCGACCTGACCTGGACGATTAAAATGGCGATCAGCCAATTTTAAATTGCGAATGTGAGACCAATTGGAAGAGCAAATAGCGGTTGCTGGCAAATTATCACAAATGGCGTTCAAGATCAATGCGTCGACAGTAAAATTGAAAGAATCTTGACCAACCGGTCTTCCAGTGAGCGTTACACAACCACTCTGAGAAGAAGTCTGCATAGATGCCAGTCCTTTGATTGCAAACATGCAGTTTTGCTTAGGCAACCCCAAACGCTTAAAAGCCCTTTGCGAGATAAAAGACATCATACTACCTCCATCCAAAAGGCATCTCATAATCTGATAATTTCCATGGTTATCAAGAACTTCAATCAGCGCAGTGGCCAATAAGACCGTGGTTTGATTAGATACAATCCCAGAAGCAGCAAAGACCTGCTCTTGGTCGAGCGGAGCGGAAGGAACTGGAGATCTGGAAGGGTTATTACACACTGGCGACGGAATAGGCGCGGAGCTTTTATCAAAATGCAAGAGCGTATGATGACGCTGACCACACTTGCGACAGGACCTGGTAGATTTGCATTTGTTAAGACAATGTAGGCTACTTAAACAGTTGTGGCAAAGACGAGAAGATTTAACAAAATTATAGCGATCTTTTGGAGTTTTGTTACAAAATGAGGAGCAATTATAAATAGAATGCGAAGAATCTTTGCAAAACACACAAGTATGTAAGATAGATTTACAATTTAAATTATCAGCGAAAAAAGCGGAAGTTCGAGGCGTTGGTCTAGCTTGCGATTTGTCAGAATATTTCTTTTGAGAGTGCGAAAGGAATGACTTCTGATTCATAGCATCACCAGCGATACAATATTTATTTAGAAAGTCAAGCAATTGCGTAAATGTAGGGACCTCGGTGGAAGCGTGGTCTAACTCAAATTTCGTCAACATGTTCCTGTCAAGGCGTTTTGACACCAACATAAACATAACAAAGTCCCATTGGTCTGTAGGAAAGCCTAAAGTGTTTAAAGCAGAAAGATTTTCCGAAATAATGTCTAGCGAATTGCGAATATTGACGTGGTCATCAGAATTAAATTTCGAAATGCTATCTATAGCATGCCAGTGCTCTTGGGCACGCAGACGTTTGTTAGAATAACGAGTGACTAATGTATTATAAGCTATCTGATAATTGTCAGCGGTCAGAGGCAAAGATCTTATTAGAGATAACGGCGGGCCTTCTACTGATATAGTTAGATAATGAAACTTTTCAATGTCGGAATATGCGGGACAGTCATGTACTAAGGCATTGAATAAATCGATAAAAGTGTTAAAGGTTTTATAGTCACCTCTAAATTTAGGAATTTCTATTTTAGCTAGCCTTGCTTTAGCACCTTCATTAAGACCAGCTGTATTTGAATTTAGAATTTCCTGGACATTTGTTTTATTGTCAGGGAATAACCTAGAACAAATGGCTTTAATTTCAAAATAAGCGTCCATAAATCCAGCGTAAATAGTGTTTTCATCAGAAGCGTTTCCATGTTCACTACTTAAAATTACAGAAACGATATTTTCGTGCGTTTGAATAAACTGTTCCCTTAAATAGTCGATTTCGGAAGATCTAACCCTAAGTAAATTATAAAGCGAAACATCTGACTGGGCTTTCTGGGCTAGAGAAGACAATGTGTCTATTTCAGATAGCTGAATATTGCGTTGGTTTTTGTATTTCCTTAATTTAGTGTCAGTCATGATATTAATTGAATAGGCCTCGTATATGGAAATATAACAGATATACGTACCAATGTGAAACAAAGAATTATTCAGGTACAAATTGATAAGAATGAAACAGAAGCAAAGAGCGATATATGCGTGAAATGATATGCGTCGACTCCTAAAGCCGTGCTCGTTGTTCAAAATAAAGCAAAATTTAACTGAATGGCGGATTCTTGCGATAAGAAAATAACTTTTAAAAATTCTATAATTATAAAGGTTCTAGCGATATATACATGAAAATTGCGGGAAATTAATTTAAAATCTGAATTGAATACAGCTAAACCAGCGCGCTTTAGTTATTTTCAAAATTAACAAAGTTGAATAGCCAAATTTACTTGCGTATTATTTCCGAGACAAAAAAACTATCCGGCTGAGAAGGACCAAAAAATGGGCTAGAGCGGGCGAAGAAATAGGCGTTAAGCGGGCTATTACGAACAAAGTGGACTGTAATTTGCGTTTGTTAATTAAGTAACGGTTTTTAATGAAAAGAGAAGGGGCAAAAGCAGTGGAAATTGATGCAAACTCGTGAATGACCAAAAAACCACTTACCTTTGTGAATTTCTTCTCTTGTCGAGTACTGGACTCACAGAAACTCGTGCGTGTCCCGGAAAAGGCTATCCTGGGTTGCTGGTGCGTTTAATGGATTTGTTAAGGCTGGTTTGACTGTATCACACACACATATAATTTTAAGGTAGCAGTACTATACGATATCGCGGTTTTGCGTTGCTGACTACTTAAGTTGTGTTCTTCTTGACGATTCGTGGAATTCTGGTCTGTTCTTCTTATCGCAAAATAAAGATTATAAATTCCACTGCTTTTACACTATACGAGGAGCGAACAACACTATATTAAAGAAATGAAAGGAAAGGAAAATGTAAAAATAGGAAGACAACGGAAAAGAAACAAATTAGAAGCAGATAAATACAAGGATCGTAGAAATTTAGAAAAAGCATATAAAGGCTATCCTGGCAAAGGCAAAAAACTTCCATCAAGAGAAGTAGGACATGATTGCTAATGCAAAAGAAAAGGTTTTCAACTCATAAATGAAGAGCGGCAAACATTTACAAGCTTCAATAGGAGATATTAAATGGAAAACTAAAGGAAATGATTTTCAATCCCGCCGGGCAGTAACCGTTCGTTATCTTGTAACCACGTCGTTGGGAAATAGAAGGCACATTTGCAAAAAAGGCATTTTTAGGCATTCATGGTTTACAAGGTAACAGGAATGGAAAACTTCGTAACGAAAATCCTGGGATCATTTGCTTAAAAATAGTACTTCTACAAAATTTGGTTAAAAAAATTCTATAAAATATTTTTCACAAAATGCTCTAAACATTTCATTAAAACATTATTTTTAACGAATTTCAAAACTTCGCTAAATATTCTTTCACACAAACATTCGAGTCAATTTTTTGGGGTGCCTACTTAATTGCACAATAAATTGGTTACACGTTGTGATAGGCATTCCAGTGACTCGTTTTCGTGCATTGTATAGAGTCCTTAAGCGTCGTATCTGCATGTTTATGCGATCGTTTAGTCATAATGCTCTAAAGGTGTATAACAGTCTGCCACAGAAAGTGAAATCCGTAACTAGAGAGTTTTAAGGGAAGACTCAAGACTGTTCAGTTTTAATGTGTTTTGGGCGCTGTTTAATTTTTTGGGAGTGCTACTGCGCTTTCCGTTTTAACCTCCTGTTTTGTGTATTTGTCAGTTTTTATGTTTTGTATCCTTTTAGACTGCGTACTGGATTTTTGTTTGGATGGTATATTTTTAGCTCGCACTTATTTTAGCCTTATTTTATTTGGCACTTAGTGCATATTATGGTTATACTTGTGTGTACTTTAGCTTTAGTTCTAATTACAAAATGGTTAGATGAAAGAGCAGCTTTGCTGAATATCGCCCTTTTATTTTTCCTTAGAGCCAAGATAATCTTCATAATTGCAAATTATGTTTGTAATTAATTATTAATGCAATAAAGTCGCTATAATAATAATAATAATAATAATAATAATAATAATAATAATAATAATAATAATAATTATTATTATTATTATTATTATTATTATTATTATTATTATTATTATTATTAAAAGAAAAACTATAAAATTTTCAAAGTAATTTTTCTCGTATTTTTTTGTGGCCTTTTTGAGCCAATATAAGATGTGCGCGTCATGTGCGCAGTTATAGAAATATCGATCAAATATTTAATGGCCATTTTGTTAATCAAGGCTTCAGACGACCAATCACATACTATGATTCAGGTTTTTGCCATGACAACCAAATATTTTAAAGCTGTGACTGGTTGTACCAAATACTATATGATGACAATACGGGACTTTAGCATTGGTGATATTTGTGACAAGTACACTAGCGCCACCTCGCGTGAAGTACTGACAACTGAGCGGGTAATTTGAATTGTATATTTACCTGCATATTCTTAATTTAGACAATTGGTTTATTATAGATGAATATAAAAACTTGTACATGACAAAACAGTGAAAATTTTCTGATTATATAGTTATAAATAGAATTTGTATCAACAATCAGCTTGAAACTTGAATGAATTCAGTATAAATAATTCTGCAAATTTCTTTTACCCATAATCTTATTTCATCATAATTTAAATTACTACCTTGAAAACGTCGTTAAACTACTATTTCAAGGGCATGTATAGGAATATACTGAAATCTGTTTCTGAGGATATTAGGTTACAATCTGTACTTACCTATAAATAATTGTTCTAGGTATAAATGGTAGCACAGTACTCAATTTGCTAAATCTCTACATGAAAACTGTCTTAGTGATCTAATATTTTAAAATATGTAACTGATATACTTAGTACATAATTAAGAAATTGTGCAGATGAAAGGTGAGACTAACTCTTACTTCTGTGAATAAATCTATTATAGCGCTGAATCTGCTATTTATACTTTTCTCTTTAAAAACTTGTCTTGGAAAGATAATTAAAAGCCTTTACCAAGTAGCATAGTTTTAAATGTGAAAAAATGTGACAATTTATGCCATACTGAAATAAAAAAGGACACAGAAGAATATAGAAAAACTTTTTTTGCCTTAATATTTCTTTTTGATGCACTGGAAGACAAGTTATGATTGAAGCCTTTCAACCACCCGTTTACGAAGTTTATCTATAAATAGGTACATGATGGTAAATATTACACAATAAATTATCTTCTGCGAACTGTACATATTGGCATAGAGGTGATTCTGAATTTGTCTTCTGCTTCAAATCATATTCACGTTTCGCCATCCTTTGGAAACCTATGAAATGTCTTTGATAGATTTAGCACGTTATAATTCGAACAATTATATATTACACACACCCAACCACTAACATTCATTGTTAAAACACAGCTCAAACTTAATTATACACAATTAAATACCAGCAATTGCTAGTGTTACACGTTCTCGAATGACGTAACATCAGTACTATCCGCTAGGAGCGCTGATATTCTTGACACACGAAATCAGTCGGAGTGTCCTGTATTGTCATTATATAGTATTTGATTGTACTAAGCCATGTTAACTAGCGGACCGTTAAAAGTTAAAGTATTGAGCTTTGTAAAATTCGGAATTTGTCTATTATAATCACTAGGTTTTGTTTAACATACAATATTTTGGTCTTGTGCTACCATAGCGCTGTTATTTTTAAAAGAATTTTTTTTTGCGAAAGAAAACCCAACATTTTTCCGGAAAACTTGGTCAGATTTTCCTGCCTAACGAACATAGCCAGGCCACTTACATAAGGAAGGTACCTGCAAAATTTAATCAAAATCGACCCATTATTTTTTGACTTTTCGGTGTGATACACACACACGCGCGCGCGCGTACACACACACACGCGCGCGCGCACGCACACAGATTGACACTGACCCCGGATATGGGCTTTAGGGGTCCTAGTACCCGCTCACTTGAGAACATTTATTCAAAAGTCGGAATTTCTCCATTGTAAAATTTTCTACGAAAATTCACTAAAATACAAAATCAAAACAAACTGTCAATCAATGTCATTTAAGTTATTGTTTCTGTGACCGTAACACAGGTAGGTTCTTTTCAAAAATTGCGAAATATCTTAATTGTTCTTTTTTTCCTCCAATTTTTTTTATAATGTAACTCCAGTATTGTTCAGCATGCTTCTTAAGTAGACACAATAACCTTTTTAATTACGTATCACAAGACATATGTCGCTCTTTAGAAAATCAAGATGGCCATTGCCAAAAAAAAAAAACACTGAATCCAAAAATTTTTTCGGTGTTAAATATACAAAACGAATCTGAAATTTTAAATCTCTACGTCACTTCGTTTAAGCCACAGCGCCTTGATTTCATACGTAATGGCTCCCCTGCGGAAATATATACGAATAACAAGTTATTTCATTTTGAAATTTATATTGCAGATATAGCGTAATAAACGCGTTTGCATCGCAGTTGGGGATGTTTGGCATCAGAACACCGACAAACGACATTGATGTAGGTTGGGCGTCCGCTGTAGGTCAGCCTGCCTCGAAAATCGATGTTTCGCTGTTACTTCAAGACGTTCATCCCTTTTATCAATTCACACTTGGTGCTGCTCGTTTATCTAATTTACAAACCAGAAAATTTAATCCTCCACCCAAGGCCTCAAAAAGATACGGCTTTATCGTTCAAGTGGAAAAGGCAAAAAAGAAAAACGTTTTATAATGATATCTGAATAACGAGCCTAAGAGTTGAAGCGTTATACAGCCAACCATTTAAGAAAATTTGATTTGCGATATTAAATGCACCAGCGAAGAGCAATTCATAGCCTGGTTAATGCAATTTTGCTTTAGGATATTGAAGGAGCGTTGCTTCACAACTTGTTAAACTTTTAATAGAAGAGCCATTTCTTGTTCATCAAAATGCCGTGATATAAGAGAGGTACGTTTATTAGTAAACTACTATATGAAGCTGTGAACCCATAATTGTGGGCGTCAGAAATCTGGCTTTGTTTCACACCTTGTAGTATTAGTTTGTAATTTTCACCCCTCACCATTTTAGCCCCACCCTTTGTTGATTTTTTTCCAATAGCAACCCCATCATGTTTCGACGGAAATTCAAAGAGCATATTTTTCTCTGTTTGATGGTACCAGAAATTTGAGTCCAAAAGTCATAGACCGCTACACATCATGGAAAATTTAATGACTGACAAGAAAATTTAAACCGTTTATTCTGAAATTCACAATTATTCAAAAGGAAACATTTTTTCTTCTTAAAAATTTAAATTGGGCATGTCTTGAAAATTTAAATGTTCAAAGTGTTCCACATTTTTTTGCTCACAGCGAATCAATCTTATGTAAAACTCATCTCTGACTATTTAAAACCTTCGGTGTCTTGTTCCTGATTTCCCTAGTTAATATTTCCTTTAAATCGTTCAAATCCAAATGTTGTGTTTTGTACATTCTGTTTTTGAAATGTACCCACAAGAAAAAGTGCAGAGATGTAGGATCTGGTGATATCGCAGGCCTTTCTCTGAGACCTGTTCTTCCTATACACTTTTGTGAAAAGGTGTCGTTTAAAAGCTCCCGTACAGGAAGAGCATAGTCGAGTGATTCACCGTCTAGTTGCAGTCATATCCTTTCACTAGTATGATTGCGATCAAGTGCATTTGGAAATAACTCTACTAAGGCTGGAATAACTTGGTCCCTTAGCATTTCCAAATATCTTTCTCCGTTAAGATTTTCAATGAAAATAGGTCCAATCACATATTCCCAACTATACCAGCCCAAGGTTTGAATTTCCCAGGACGTTGGGTGTGGGTTTCTCGCATCCAATACGGGTTGTTCTCCTTTGCCCAGTATATGCAGTTTGCCGACTTACCTAGCCATTTAAAACAAATGTTGCTTCATCAGAAAAACGAACTTCTGCGGAAGAAATAATATTGGTATTTAGCATACCACAAATCCGCTCGCAAAATTGTAATCTTCTATCCGAATCACCGTCAATCAGTTCTTGTAAGTCTTGTAGTTTACATGGATGCATATTCGCTGTTTTTAAAGTTCTTAAAACAGTTGAATAACTTTTACCATTTTCACGTAGCATCTAACGCGTCGAAGATGTTGGGTTTTCTTGAAAAGCCAATAAAACATTAAGTTTTACGTTACCATCAACATAAGCGGACTTCCTGCAAAATGGTTTAACGTGTCCAAACATCAGGTATTCTGGGCTGAAATTAAATTAGGGGTTGAATGTGTGAGGGTGGAATATAAGAAACAGAAATTTCGAATTTTTTGCTAAAATCGCGTAAAAATTCTCTAAACATATAGAAAACTTGATTCTACAACAAAAATGTGTTGTCTGTCAGTCTGTAGGTCTGTCGGTCAGTTGCTCTGTCGGCCTGTATGTCTGTTTGTTACTAGACACAATAACTTACGAACGAATTGAGATATCATCTTCAAATTTAGTATCCAGCACTGGACAAAGAAACGCTTTGAATTGTTTTTGGGTAAGATCACTTCAGGGGGTAGTGAATAAATGAGGGGAGATTTGGTGAAAATTGACATTTTTTCGTTAAAACTCAAGTAATATAACGTTTCAGGAGTTTATGGGTACAGAAATACGAATATTTTCTTTGTCAAGTCATGGACCTCAAATTCATTTCATGAGAATGTCTTTCTCAGGAAAGTACATTATCACAGCTATGTGGAAGTTATGATTCAATTTGCAGTACTATTTTTTGTTGATTTCTAATTAAGATCCAACATTATTCTCGCGGCAAGTATCACGTAAAAATTAGCCATTATCATGGACTATTTAATAACTGTGAATTTCAGATAAACGGTTTAAGTTTTATGGTCAGTCATTAAATTTCCAGCATGTAGCGGTCTATGACTCTTGGACCCAAATTTTTGGTACCATCATAAAAAACCATGCTCCTAGAATTTCCGTCAAAAAGTAATGGGGTTGCTATTTGAAAAAAAAATCAACGAGGGGTAGGGGTAAAATGGTGAGAGTGAAAATTACAAACTTATACTACAAGGTGTGACACAAAAAAATTTAGTTGCGTATCCGAGCGTTTTTCATAAAAAAAACATTTCTCTTCTGATTATCAATTAGACATATTTCAGTCATTAATGTTCGCTCTTATTAGAGTTCATCAGTGCGTCATACCAATATATATATATATATATATATATATATATATATATATATATATATATATATATATATATATATATATATATATATATATATATATATAGATAGTGTGGAACAGCCAAATTGAGTAAATTCAGTATCTCAATTATTGGGCATATTTATAAAAAAATCCCCATTTTAGATTTAAAAAACCCCCTTCAAGCAGCAACAGTCGTAATCCCCAAATTTTTAAATAGGAAGTAGGACCTTGTGGTACCTCATTTGAAAGATCTCTTTAGTATCTTTCCAAAATAGCTATGGTTTTAAAATGTATTGCCAAAATTAACAGTAAAAAAAAAGAAATTTATCTGACACATGCGCTCCAAAAAGACGGCGTTAAGGCAGGTACTGCCATAGAATCCAGTAGAGATTAGTGCCATCTCTGGGCTAGGTCTCTGCCGGACTGTGTCTCCTGCTATACATCTTACCGCAAGTCCCGGCAGGACTGAAGTGATGGTGGCTAGCGAGTGATGTAATTCAATGCACGACGTGATATTAGCCAGGAGAGTAGTTGTTGATATTTTTATTGCTAAAGCTTCCTTGTTACTTTAGTGTGTGTGTATGGACTTTGCGGTGGAAGCTTAGAACCACCAAAAAACCAGAGGCGGCGCTTTATGCCATTCTCCACTATATATATATATATATATATATATATATATATATATATATATATATATATATATATATATATATATATATATATATATTCTTAACAAAGTGCCCAACATTTTACAGGCTGATTTTCCAGGTATTTCAAAGAGACAAAGTTCTTATAAAGATGTGGTCACAAACGTTTCTGTGCGAAGATATGCATAGTGACAACGTCGCAGGCATGCGACGGTAAAAAATTAGATTAGGAGATTCAGAGCAGGTAAATTTTCTATTCAAGATAAAGATCAATCCACGAGAGAGATTTCTGTATCCGTCCCCTAAAGTTTTGAAAAAATAACGTTGACCCAAGTAGTAGAAACTGAAAAATTAGAGGAAACAGCCACTGCCAAGTAGCGGTATTTGAAATGGCTAAGAGGTCAACAGATTTGCGAAGATATGCTTGGAGAACAATGTCTCTGGTATGTGACCGTAAAAAATTAGATTAGGTGATTAAAAACAGGTGAATTTTTGATTCAAGATACAGATCAAGCCGAGAGATAGATTTCTGTATCCGTCCCCGTAAATTAAAAAAAAATAGTGTCGACCGCAGTAGTAGAAACCGAAAAATTAGAGAAACAAGCCACTACCAAGTAGCTGTATTCAAAAGGGTTTGGGTCATGTGTACCCAAGTTTTATTTAATAACAGGGTTTAAGAAATCAGAATCTTGCGCAAACACAAATTGAACAAGAAGCTTCTACCTTTACCCGCAAAAGATGTTAATTTTCCATTCAATATAAATTGCAGCCGGAGAGACATATTTTTGTGCCCGTCCCTGAGAATTTAAATGCAGTTTATGCTTCGCAGACCACACAGAGTAAGTAAATCATATAAACGCGTTCATCGTATAGTTCACACCGATGTTGACACGACAAAATTCTATAAAATGGTTCCCAAAATGCCTTAATGCAGATGCAAGATGCTGACTACTTAAACCGTGTTGATGAATAAAACTTGGGTAAAACAGCAGTAAAAGAAATTGAGGTATTCTGGTTCCCAAATAACTAAGAACATCCGTGTTCAAAAATTTGCCGGAAAAGTTCTTGCTATAGAGTTTTCGAATTGCAATGAAGTAATCAGGACTGACTTTTGGATATGGGTAAGGTAATACATGAAAGTTATTGTTACTAGTCGTTCCGCGAAAAAAAAAAGCCTGGGAGAGCTATCCAAAAGTGTTTTG
This sequence comes from Tillus elongatus, assembly GCA_964006375.1. Taxonomy (NCBI): domain Eukaryota; kingdom Metazoa; phylum Arthropoda; class Insecta; order Coleoptera; family Cleridae; genus Tillus; species Tillus elongatus. Next base: position 135,454,303 of record OZ023262.1, read on the forward strand.
TTTTTGCAAAATATCAAAATCTCATGTTGCCATGAAAACAATTCGTGAATAGCGATCGAACTACTTGAACACATCCCTCATTCACGAGATTTGGCCTCGTATGTCTATCGTTTTCCCCAAAACCAAAAAAAGTTTGAAAGATTAGATCTTCCCAAGAGGACAAAAAATTGTGACAAACATTTGATTGTGCTAGATTTTCTGTAACAAAGTAGAACTGTCACGGTAGCAAACTATACTGAGTGGCTAATTAAATTACGCGAGAAAATTGTGGAAAAATGCCGCCGAAATCAGGCCAAAAGTGTGCTCTTTTTACAAGACCGCCTCAGCTTACAAGTCGTTATTGCACTGCACACAATTGATACAATTTGTTTTGAAATTGTGGTCCACCTGCCCTATTTTCCAGATTTAGCACCATGAGGACTATTATTTATGGTTTGTGTATGTTTAAGTAAGTTACAGTTAATATATACATATGTATATTATTGAAACAAAAAGCAGACTCACTCCAAAAACCACAAAAATAATAGTAGAGAGTTATGCGCTAGATACCTATCTCGACAACGAAGTTGTCTTCATCAGTAACTGTCGCTGAATTTAGCGGTTGTATGCAACTCCTATCGTATGGCCGTTTGTCTATCCTTCCTTTCGGTGGCCAATGTATATTTGTTTTATGAATCCTGTGGGGTCCTAGGCGAAAAAGTACCCCTACTTTAATCCTTAATAGTTTGGCAAGAAAAAAAATGAAAAGAAAAAAAAACAAAGAAGAGACAAAAAAGGAGAAAATGAAAAAAGTGAAAAGGAGGAAGGGGAATATAAGTGCAACGAGAGAAAAGCTAAAATTAATGGCTAATGATGTCTTTGCCATTTTAGTACCGTTTTTTTAAAATAATTTTTTATTAGACGGTTCTATATTTGCTATAACGTTGAATTTATAAAAGTCTGTGGTGAATGGATCTTCCGAAGCCATCCCATATTATTTGTAAATACATACAACATGTGACTACAGAAGATGAACGCTTACAATAAAAAAATCTCTGGACGCAGCAAGTGCGTTATGGTAGCGAATTTTCTTTAAAATATTTTTAATAGCAAGTGTCTTTCTTTGATGAAAGCAGGCATCAAAGTTGGTTGCCTATATAGAATAAACAATGTACCATATATCATCGAAATAAATTTATTGTTTGAAAATATATAAACATTTTTCACAAGTCTGGATGCAGCAAATGTGTTATGGAAGTGACAAATAAATATCCAAAAAAGCATCAACTTAACTAAAATGACAGCCAAAGCATCAGAGAAAGGGTCTATTTGAAATGAATCAGTGGCGTCTCCTGACCAAAATGTTCGGGTGTGCGGTAACGAGTTGCTGTTAGTGGTGGTTTAAAAAATTATTAACACTAAATGTACACACACACACGCGCGCGCGCGCGCACGCACACACGCACACACACACACACGCACACACACACACACACAAATATATATATATATATATATATATATATATATATATATATATATATATATATATATATATATATATATATATATATATATATATATATATATATATTGTACCTATATGGGAATAATACGTAGATAAATAAATTAATTTCCCACTGCAACACTAACAAATTAAAAAGTCACTTAAAACTTTAAAACACGAAAAGAACATGGAATTATTATCAAGCTCTTCTCTTCACACAAATTTGTGTTAGCGTTAGCACTGCCCGGAACGGGGTGAAAACTGAAAACATTAAAAGTAGTTCAATGTTAATATGGTACTAAATAATAAAATGTGTAAAAAGCCTGGATGCAGCAAGTACGTTATGGTAGTGAATTATCATAGAAATGACCTGGCACAAAATATTTTATTATAACTTTTTTTTCTTGCAACATAGAAATCTAAATTTTGGTGTATAGTTTAATTTTTATATCGTAAACCTACCTACCAAATTTGGTTATCTTATCTTTTTTATTTTTTGATACACATTTTTTTCGAATGAAAGCTCAAAATTTTCCCGGAAAACCTCGTCCGATTTTCCTGACTAACAAACTTATCCAAGCCATTTACAGAAGGAAGGTATGTGCCAAATTTTATCAAAATCGGTCGATTATATTTTGAGTTATCGGTGTGATACCTATATATATATATATATATATATATATATATATATATATATATATATATATATATATATATATATATATATATATATATAATATATATATATATATATATATATATATATATATATATATATATATATATATATATATATATATATATAGTTTATTGTTATATAAATAGTAAAAAGCATCTTACAAATAAGCCTAAACTTGTGGCTGCAAATGATGCTATTTTGACTACATTTTAATCTAAATGTCAATTGTTCTAAAGTTCTGTCATCTGATTTCTAATCTCCAAAATTACCTCACCTCATTATGTACCATTACAATTTCTTCATTTTAATCGGAAATTTCTATATTTTAAAACTTGACTCAAATTAAATTCTACATCTTTTTCAACAGAAACATTATATATATATATATATATATATATATATATATATATATATATATATATATATATATATATATATATATATATATATATATATATATATATATAAATTGAAACTGACCCCGGATATGGGTCCTAGTTCGCGCTCATTTGCAAACAATTTTTCAAAATTCTAAAGTCGAGATCTCCCCATTAGTGAATTTTTTCTACGAAAATTTACTAAAATGTATTATAGTCTTTGATTCTAGAATACTGTGGTCTCTGCAAGCGCAGTCGTAATGTTTGTAAATAATGCTATCACAACGTTTGTTAGACCGGCGTTCCATTCATTTGTCTTGAGCGGTATTTTTACCACTCACTGCAGTGTTAAAAGCAATGGTATTTTCCTCACTATTTTAAACACATGGGTGGGGGACTGTATTGTATACCAGTACAGCTCTATCGACTGAAGTGTTCGGATACATCAACGCACACCTAACCCGAATTCATTTCCAGTTGCTATTGACCTACTCATATTCTCTGAATGAAGACGTGGTACCTACTTCATTTCAAGTCACTATTAACCGACTATTTATGAAATCAAATAAGTAAATTAAATCGATTGTCATAAAATATGTAGTGTATTAAGACTAAGGGAAAAAGAAATAAAACATATTTAACTGTGCACATTTTAATTATATTTTTTTTAGCTCACTAGGAGAAATCGCCACTGAAATGAATATTCTGTAAATATTTTAGTAAAATGAAGGGCAATGACGGTTGAATCTGAAACTTAAGGGTTTGCAGAACACTCTTTTTGTAACATTTTCTTTTCATAATCGGTATTTGTTTCACATTCTTTGCCTAAACATTTTGACGTTTAAAATTGCGAGTTGACGTTTTGAGGAAAACTCCAAAATTTGTTTCTTTAACTGCCCATAACTTCTTTGTCTTTAAGGCTAGGCACCTAAATTTTGGTACAGAGTTCACTCTTTATAACACAAACACGCGTACCAAATTTGGTTGTTATTTACGGAGATATGAATTTTTTTAGAAAGAAAACACAACATTTTCCAGGAAAACCTGGTCCGATTTTCCTGGCTAACGAAATTATCCAAGCCACCTGCAAAAGGAAGGTACTCACCAAATTTGATCAAGATCGGTCCATTATTTTTTGAGTTATCTGTCGGATATATATATATATATATATATATATATATATATATATATATATATATATATATAAACACAGATCTCCTCATTAGCGAATTAAAAAAAAATCGCTAAAAACTAATATGAATTAAAACAATAAACAATATAAAACAAAAGCTTTTGTACCCGTAGCTGTGTTTTATAGTTATTTCAGATCTTAATTTTCCCCTAATCATTATGCTCAATCAATTGTGGTTTGTGTTTGATTGTTTGAATACAACTTTAGTAGATAAAAACGGGTAACGAAAACGTTTGTTGTATACACACTGGAAACAAAATAACGGCTACTACATAATGTCGAATCAGCATTAGGTACAAACAGAGTATTATTGGGCTTTAAGCTTCCGCATAACCGTTAGTCCGAAGTTTTATTTAATCTCTTCCATTAGTAAATTGACTGATAAAAACCATAATCCTCGCTCGAGGTGACCCGTTCCATCAGTTTACATTTGGACTCGTTTGTGTGAATGAACCGGGGATATATTTAGATAAGACGAAGAATTTCAGAATGATAAATTGGGAAATGTCTCTCTTGTAATAAATTTACCAGAAATTTAATGATCTTAAAATGCGGGCACATATTAAAGTTCAACGCTTTTAGACTTAAGTATGTTTAGGTTTAACAGTATACATGAGGGAATACAAAATTATGTCAATTTGAAACAACTTGATGATAAGGAAAGCTGTGTACAACTGGTGATTAAACGATAAGGTCAGTCTTATTTTTAGTAATCGGAATGAAGCCATAAACTCTGTTACAGATGATTACAGCCGTGGTGATTATGACATCAGTGCTCTCAACTGTTTCTATCATTAAAATGTTTCCATCAAACGCATAAGTTAAAAATAAAGCGTATAACGTTACTCTTGAGAATGCGAAGTGACATTTTTGACAGGATAGGGTAAAGTAAATACACTTATTGGAATAACGATCTTGTCCGACTCAATTATCATATTAATTAATTTTTTAGCGAATTTTTCGTAAAACGAAAAATTCACTAATGAGGAGATCTGTGTTTATATATATATATATATATATATATATATATATATATATATATATATATATATATATATATATATATATACATATATATATATATATATATATATATATATATATATATATATATATATATATATATATATATATATATATGTATGTATCACAACGATAACTCAAAAAATAATAGTCCGATTTTAATAAAATTTAGCGCGTACCTTCCTTTGTAAATGGCTTGGATAAGTTCGTTAGCCAGGGACATCGGATGAGTTTTTCCGGGAAAAATTTAGGTTTTCTTTTGGAAAATTTTTGCATCTCAGAAAATGACGGAGCTATATACAATCAAATTTGGCATATCCGTTTCTACTATCAGACTTACCCTACATGTCAAAATTCAGATCTCTAAGTTGAAAGAAAAAAGTTATAGGCATTTAAAGAAAAATATTTTGGCTGCCACTGGTGATCAGAAGACAGCACAGGAACAAAATATTTTGTGTGACCAACCAAACTAATTGAATATTACATACAATGGTTATGTGTTCTTAACGCAAAAAGGTCAAGAAGTACCAGAAAAAATATTTTGAAAATTTTATAATTTTTCAAAGCCGCGATTTGAAACGTCAGAATTTGCAATTTTCAGACAACGAATCTGAAACAAATCCGAATTATGTATAAAAAATGTCGTAATAAGTGTGTTTTACAAAGCCTTAAGTTTCAGCTTCAACGATCATCGTCGTTCATTTTACTAAAATATTTTCGGAAAATCCATTTCAAATAGACCCCCTTTCTGATACTTTGGGAGTAGTTTCAGCTATATAGTTTATGGTTTAATAGTCTATATATTAGCAAATTTTCGTAGACAAATTCGTTATTCAGAGCACCGCGACTTATGAATTTTAAAAAAGATTTGTGTTTACACATACAGGGTGACGCATTTCTACGGTAAAGCTCAATATATCCGTTATTATACATATATGAGAAAAAATTATATACGTTAATTATAGGGCGTTTCGAGGTGCAACTTACAAACCTATTTTGACCATCATAGGGTGGCCCATAAGTCGTTGGTGATACACACTTCCTCTTTTTAATAGAACACGCCTTGTGTTATTGCATTTTTGTAGTTTCCATCGAATTATAATGAATGTTTGTAAGGTAATAAAAGATTGGTTTCGAGTTATTTCAATTGTTTTGCAACTCTTCAGGTTTTGGGCCCATACCACAAACACATATCACAAATTGTGATAGGGCGTTTTTACTGATAGCGGAGCCCCATGGAAATGACACATTCGGAAAGCTTTTTGTTTGTGTTACTGGTCGAAAAAATCGAGATGCCGTATACAGGGCGCTCTCAAATATTGGCTGAATTTGAAAAGTTTTCGCAGAAATGTCTTTAGTGTTTCCGTAGAAATAATTTTTTGTAAGATTGTTTTGTTATGTTGGTAATCAATAATAAATGTTTAGTAAGTTATTGTTAAAAAATATTAGTCGAATTTTTGAGAAAAATATAATTTAGTGTAACATAACTGAAGGCAATTTCTGTAAAAATAAATGGTGAATTTTTATAAAAGAAATTTTTGCAAATTTTCATATATTTTTTCGATTTTGGTCCTAAAGTTGTTTGTGAATAATTTTATCTTGGCAGGTACGCAAATAGCTTGAAGAGGTTCGTTGGCCAGTAAAATCGGACTAGTTTTTTCTGGAACCTCTAAAGTTTATTTTCGGAAAATGTTTGTACTTTTTGAAACAACAAAGGTATTTTAATGAAATACGGTAGATTATTACTAATATATAGGTTATACTGTTAACCAATTATCCTTCTTTTGAAAACAAGACTATTTGCCATTAAAAGCATTTTTACGAAAATTCGCAACCATAACACACTTGCTGCGCCCAGACTTTTATCAATTATCAGCTTGAATTTGATAATTTTTTACCTAACAAACATTACAGAGTAAAAGGTCTAATAAATGATAGGCATGCAAAGTCTGGACGCAGCAAGTGAGTTATGGCACCGAATTTTTAAAGAAATGATCCACGCATCTTTTTACGAAAATTATATATATATATATATATATATATATATATATATATATATATATATATATATATATATATATATATATATATATATATATATATATATATATGGCTTCCGGAACCCAGGAGTGATAGTCATAACATGAATAATAAAAACACACGGAAGAGTGCACTGGTTGCCTGTTGTAACTCCGTGTTTTTTGTTCCTTCTTCCAGCGTGTTTCCATCTTCGCCTAGTTAAACCGCACTGACGAGAGCTAATAAGCTTGAAACACGTGTATGCGGTTGTCTCCTTGCGGCAATGCCCTTAGCCTTTTTCCTGGTATATAGTATAGAATTGGCGGCGTTATAAAAATCATGTTCTATATATATATATATATATATATATATATATATATATATATATATATATATATATATATATATATATATATATATATATATATATATCCGCAACTAATTATTTCGTTATTTTTCTGAATCCAAAATATTTTTCTGAAAATTCGCTACCAGAACGTACTTGCTGAGTCCAGACTTTTTTGTTTAACTCAAGAACTGACGAATAATTAACGTGGCCAATTCTATACTATATACAAGGAGACAGGTTAAGAGCATCGCCACAAGAAGACAACCGCGTACACGTGTTTCAAGCTTATTAGCTATCACCCGTGCGGTATAGCCAGGTAAAGATGGAAACACGCTGGAAGAAGGAACTAAAACACACGGAGTCACAACAGGCAACTAGTGAACACTTGCAGCTCCATTTGGAAGACCCTCAATTCAAGGGCAACAACCAAAATCGCCACGAATGCAACAGAAAACACCTGCGTGGCATCCGGAGCCCAGGAGCTATAGTAATAACATGAATAACAAAAAAACACTGAAGAGTGCACTGGTTTCTGTTGTGACTCCCTGTGTTTTTGTTCCTTCTTCCAGCGTGTTTCCATCTTCACATAGCTATACCGCATATATATGGTTACAAAGCACTTCAATAGATGTAGTCGCGGTGTTGTCACATCTCCAAAACTTCCCTAATATCTGGGAACTCTTGCACAATCTGACAACACCACCCCCGTACCTGGGGTAACCCCACACAGGCGAAGTCTCAACCCTCTAGGACCAAAAATAACGCAGTTACCAACTTGTACCCCGTCGGAACGGATAACTGAGATCTGGTCATTCCGAACACCCTGTATATACACCTTGTATACGCAGAGAACCCTTACACCCTGTATACGCAGAGAGCCCTTATAGTACGAGAAACACCTCTTGTGTAACATAGGAGTGATGGACACATTCGGATCATCCTGTATATGCATCCCCTGTATACACACGGAGCCGTTCTGTATTCACAGAACCTTCCAGCAAAAGAAAGTCCTGGACAGCAAATTTTCTCTCCAACAGGAGCATTTCTGTTGTTGTGGATGGCCATTCCTCTAAACTGTATCCAACTAATGCAGGAGTTCCTCAAGGTTCAGGTTTAGCCCCTACTTTGTTTCTTCTCCACATCAATGACCTCCTCTCTAGCACATCCAACCCACTTCACAGTTACGCGGACGACAGCACCCTCCACTCAAATATACAATATTCTAAGCCTGTCTCTTTAGACCAATTAGATGAGGATCGCAGACTCATGGAGGGTTCTGTCTCCGTGGATCTCCAAAAAATATTAGACTGGGGAAGTAGAAATCTTGTACAAGTCAACCACACCAAATCTCAGTCTTGCTTTCTTTCTCATAAGAGATACACCAGCCCTAGACCCATCGCAATGAACAACCAAGTTATTCAAAGTAATGAGTCCTTTTCTCTTGTTGGCATTTCTGTGGATCGAAATCTTAATTGGCACCAACATGTCACATCAATTGCAGAAGCGGCTGCTAAGAAATTAGGTTTCCTCTTCCGGGCTCGCAAATACTTTCACCAGCTAATCTCTATACCTTATATACTTCACAAATAAGGCCAAACCTCGAATACTGCTCCCACATCTGGGGTACTGCTGCCGCTTCTACACTCGCTATCCTGGACTCATTCAAAAGAGAGCTATACGTCTCATTGGTGACCCTACTCTCACCCAAAGGCTGCCATCCCTTGCCCACCGACGTGCCGTTGGTGACCTCTCTCTATTTTATAGATATCTGCACGGGCACTGCTCAGAGGAGCTTTCCTCCATAGTTCCCCCACCTGCTTCCCCCAACAGATCTACCAGGGGAACAGAGCGAATGCACCCTTTTACTGCCCAGGTCACCAGACATAGAACTTCTTGTTATGCCCGCTCTTTTGTCCCGAGGACTTCCAAGTTGTGGAATTCCTTGCCGGCACATGTGTTTCCTTCTCCTCCGAGCCTCCAAACCTTCAAGTCCAGAATTAACAAGTTGCCTCTTTCCTCCCTGTCGACACCCACGGTACTATAGTATTTGGGCTGTAAGCCCTCGTGGTGTGTTGTTGAAATTAAAAAAAAACATGCTGGAATGGAACACTCCAGAAACGAGGTGGAAGGTACGACGGGTATATAAAGGTGGAAGTAAGCCAGCTCAGTTCAGTTCAGTTAGATAATGTTGAAGTGACTCAAAGAAGCAGTAACCAGTGTAAAATTTTAGAGAGTAGCGACTGTAGTTCCAGTGTAGTGACTTGTGTGCAGATTAGTGATTGTATGGCCAGAAAAACTAAGTGTTTTGTAAGAGAGACATTCTAGAACTTTTATTATGTAGAGAGTAAATAAAGTTGTTTTGTTAAAATTTAAATTCTCACTTATCCAGAACCCGGCGAAAACACAACAATATATATATATATATATATATATATATATATATATATATATATATATATATATATATATATATATATATATATATATATATATAAACACCACACGTGTCCTGTACAGAAAAATGCCTATAACTCAATTTTCTAGTGACCTAGAAACTTTATATCTGGTTTGTACTAGTCTCTATAAAGGCAATTTGTGTTCAGAATTTTACACGAATAACGTATTTTCCAAGATGCCTGCCGAATTAAAAAGTTTACCCTTTTTAATGGAAAAGTTCGTTGGGTAACCCAATCAACCCAGTTGCCAGAAAAAGTTTTTTCAAAACAAATTTGCATTTCCCAAACTAATTATGAGTTATTGTTTGTCAAAGTAAAGTCATTTTTGGCTCCTACCAATTTAAGCATTTTGGCAAAGATATGGGTTGTTTGAAAAGAATAGCAGCTAGACAGGCATTATGGAATAGCAGAGATTTATGGTAAATGAGAGTAATGGTTGAAGTGTTAGAAGGTGAGAAATAAAAGAGCAAAATAATTTACATTGGGAAAGTCAAAATTTGAAATTTATTGAATTGGGTGTAGGGCTGTCAAACTATTTAGGATATAACCTTCCAAATTATGTTATAATACAGCTCAAGTCTTAGACTTATTGTAGTAACATAATGTATAATTTTTTCAAACAAACTATAATAACAATAATTATTACTATTTCGTTATTTTTCTGAATCCAAAATATTTTTCTGAAAATTCGTTACCATAACGTACTTGCTGAGTTCAGACTTTTTTATTTAACTCAAGAACTGACGAATGTTTATCAAAAAGGTTCCGTGTTGTTAATAACAACACTTAAAAGATAAAAGTTGCGTCAACATGGACTTGAATTGATTTTGGTAACTTTGACCGAAGACATCAAATGGATATTTAGCATTCAGCAACATTAGATGCATCCCGGATCTTTTCATTTAATCATAGTTTGGCGATTTTTTAACCAAACGTCATTATTGCTCTTATTTCTGTTAACAATTATATGCTATTTTGAAATGTTTTTTCGTGTACATTGGTACAAATGAATATTAATTCAAATTTATTTTTCGTATTCAATCACCAGCACTACGACAGAACATGAAAGATAAGGACCGTCCAAAATTGGGTACAAGGAAGACCACAAAAAGTATGTATACGAGTCGCATTTTAAGTAGCTGAATAAAAATTCCATTATGTTTAATAATACAATGTAGATACCTTTAGGTAACAAAAGAACATTGTATATGACGTACTTCCTATTTCGCCAAATGAATATTATTTATTTAAAACAAATAGATTCAAACACGTAAAATCTAAATATGAAAACAAGCTGATATTCCCAAAATTGCAAACAACAGCAAGAACCTTCACATTATACACATATCTCAATATTAGAAACTGTCTTTGGTTGCTGAAAGAATGTTTTTTTAACGAATGCAGGTTGCTAAATTTTCTAAATATTAATTTTTATCTCCTTAACCTTTTCAGATAGGTGAAAGATAAATAGTATAAAAAACTTTTAAAAGTTTTCGGGAATCTGAAAATATCACAATATGAAGGCTGTTTTATGTGTAAAAACAAAGTTGGTATCTGGTAGGAATAGATGTGGCAACGCCGCGGTGTCAAAAATATTTTCAAAATGAAGATGGACACTTATGAACATAACCCAAATTTCATATTTCCATCTTCTCTGGTTCACTATACACTTCTAATACGCCATTAAGTTTGGCCCAGCCTATATATCCTCAATACATCAATACCGATATACAAAATACCAGAGATAATTAATACTCAACATATAATAAATGTACACATATGACATATAATATCAATATGCATTAAACTATTAAAACAACTTCTACATCATCTTTTCGCACTCGGCGCATTTAGTTATAACAATCAATACATATCAAAACAAGTGCGTTATGGCAGTGAATTTTTATAAAAATGCTTTGAATATCAAATATGTCTTTTTAATGCAAGCAGTCATCAATTTGGTTACCGGTATAACCTATATAGTAGAAACAATGTGCCATATTTTATCAAAATAACTTATTGTTTAAAAATGTACAAAAATTTTCCGACAATAAACTTTAAACGCTGGTTTCCTAGTCAACAAACCTTAGGTTAATAGCAAATTGAGTTATTGAAATTTGAATTATTTAATGAAAATTTGCTACCAAAACGGACTTACTGCGTCTCGATTTTTTTCTTACAAACATATTTCGATAAAAATGCAATAAAATAAGGCTGTTCGAAAAAAAATTTGTAGGGCTCACCAACGACTTATGGGCCAGCCGGGGATTGTCAAAATAATTTTATAAGATACAGCTCAAGATACCCTATAATTAACTTATACATTTTTTTCTCGTCTTTTGTATAATAATTATTATATTGAGCTTTACCGTACAAACGCGTCACCCTGTATATATGTAAGCAGATCAAAACTGAACGTAAACCCGGATTTGGATTCCAGGGGGCCTGGTTTGCGCTCATTTGAAGAAATCTTTTTAAAATTCTAAAGTCGCGGTCTCCTCATTGACAAATTTTTTGTACGAAAATTAGCTAAAATTTATTGACCGTTAAACCATAAACTTAACTAAAACTACCACCAAAGCATCAGAGAGAAAATAACGAACCTGTTGAATATCAGCCCTTTTTGTAAAACTTCGATCCTTTATATGTGTTGATAAAACATAACAAACACTGTTTAGTCCACCCACTAACATTAATAAAGGAATAATTTGCACTTGTATATAAAAATTTCCCAAATAACACAAATAATTTGCTAACTGAAACAGATAAACATATAAACAATCTCATATCATACGACAAACGTCAGTTACAGCGTCTAACAGACCTGCGCAATAATATCAAATGTTCCGTTGCCAGGCAACGACATACTAGATCTCATATAAGCCAGGTTTGCCATTGTCAATGAAACACGGTGATACTAAAAATAAATGTTTCAAATTTGAATAGCTCAATTTTCTGTAAATCTATAAATCTGAATTTTGACACATAGTTAAGTCTTTCCCAAAGCAATACATACACCAAATTTCATCGAAATATCTTTGTAATTTTCGGAGAAAAAATTTTCTTTCGAAAGAAAACTCAAAATTTTTCCGGAAAACCTTGTCCGATTTTCGTGTATAAACATATAAAAATCGAAACTGACCCCGGATATGAGTTCTAGGGGCCCAAATTCGCGCTTATTTGAAAATTTTTTTGCAAAGTCTCACCATCGATACCTCTCTATTAGTGAATTTTTTTAAATAAAAATTCACTAAAAATTATAAAAGCAGAAAAAATATTATTTCCTTTTTAGTAAGGCGTTGTTTTTGAAAGTTTTTTTAATAGATTTTATTTTTAGACGCATTCTAATTACGTCGTTAATCAAAAATGCCAATTTTAATAGTGTTCGTTACATGAGGCCACAAAGACACAGCAGATGGGAGAATAACAGATGCCTTGGCATAGTTTCTTACTGCTATTATCCAACGTGTTAATATTAGTGATAAAATGTTTAATTAGGGTCGTAAATCAAGTGAGTTCCGAATATCATGAACAACACAGGGAATCAAACCGTTTCTGCATCAGGGATCGATACACTGAGGAATAGGGAACATTTATTATTCGGGTCAGAGGAGACACGTTCAAATAAACTTCTTCCTTGTCAACAAAACTCTTCAGGATGCTATACATTTTCAACTATTAATAATTTATTTTTGGACCAAACTGCTTTTTCCAATACATTTAATAGTAGGAAAACGACATTTATAGTATACAGTGTGTGATATACACACACACCACGTTAAAATATCTGAATAGTTAATACAAGATATTAGGAATAAAATTAGAAAGTTTTGTAGCATAAATTGTACAATGGACATGGTTTGGTTTCGGAAGATTAAAATATCCTTTCATTAGCCACATACCGACGTTGTGGCATTGCACTTGAGGGCGTAGAGTCGTCAGTCCCGTGTTCATGCGATGTTGGTCACGTTAAAGATCTTTGTCCTCTTTACAGAAAGGCAGGGTTCGACAAAATTTCCAGGATAGTGAGGTGAAACTGCTCCCTGGCGTCAGTGATTGGCCATAGACTGAAATAGACCGACCGGTAAAGTACAAAAAAGCAAACAAAAAAGAACCAGTTACTTGCATAAATTTTATGGTGCCGTAAATATAGAACCGTCATATAAAGAAAGAGAAAGATAAAGTTATAGTAGCGAATTTTTCATATATGAAAATTCATCGAAAAGTTAAAAATTGTATCTTAAAAAAATAATAAATTTGGTCTAATGAAATTCCGTCAACATGTTGCTTTTATAAAGTTTTGGTTACATACCAAAGTTGGATATTATTGATTGAGAGCAAATTACTTTATTAAAATTTGAAAAAAAGTTGATAAAATGCGCTATCATAATACACTTGCTGCACGTGAACTATTATTACCAGTTTGTTCGGTTATCGATGTATTGCCTAAAGAAATTGTTTGAAATGTATTTGATAAAATAAAAAATTATAACACATAAATCACAAACTCTAAAATTCAACCTGCTGCTATAAAATCGCAATTTCAATTAACTTTTCAACAACATTTTTAATCGCGTGAAGAACAACAGCTATTGAAACAGAAAAATAAGACTCTGGCTTTAGAATGTTTGTTTAAAAATCACCATTTTCCACGGTTCAAATCTCAAATTTGACGTTACTATACCTTTCCAATTTCAAAATTGCTCTAAGCAGAATCAAAATGAGATTAGTCAAAATCAAATTGGCAACTTCAATTTCAAAGTGTCATTAATCTTAATCGGCATTACTCAAATTCAAGTTGACACTAAATAAAACCAAGGAGGGGGGTATGAACTACAGGGCTATGCGGACGACATTGTCACCATAGTCCGAGGCAAGGTCACACAGTCAGTGTGGGAGCGCATGCAGACTGCACTGAAAGTGGTGGAAGGGTGGACGGTTGGTCAAGGGCTCGGGGTCAGCCCCGAGAAAGCTGTTTACGACGAGGAGGAAGTGCGACAGCCACATAACTCTGATTGTATAGGGTAGGAGTATTTCAATGGACAGGGAGGTAAAATATCTTGGGGTCGAATTGGACTCTAAGCTAACCTAGACTGGTCACATTGGAAAAATACTGCGTAAGGCAGTCATGACCTTAGCCGTCACTAGGCGGCTATATGGAAAAACGTGGGGACTAAGACCTAGTATGGCCCACTGGCTGTACACAAGGGTGGTCAGACCATCGTTAACATACGCGGCACTGGTCTGGTGGCCTAAGGTGACACGATCCAGTGCCAAACAAAAACTAGGCAAGATCCAAAGGATGGCTTGCCTAGGCATCACAGGGGCCATGTCTTCAACCCCAACAGCCGCCATGGAGGTGTTGCTGGATCTGCCCCCCACACTTAGTTATTATGGGGGAGGCCAGGCTAGGACTATACAGACTAGCCTGCAATGGTAGACTGAAGATCAACCCAGGCTTCAGGGGCCACTGCAAAATTCAGGAGATCGTGAAGGAGCCCATGCTTGAAGTGAGGTCAGACTTCGCGAGCCTGCAGGGAAAACAACTTTAAAGTGGAAATCCCCGACCGCGAGGCATGGCGGGAGGAGACGCCGGGCATACCACGGGACGCGCTCGTCTGATTCACGGACGGGTCCGGGGGGGAGCGTGGGACGGGGGCAGGTGTTTACTCGAAAGCACCGAGAGTAAATCACAGTATTTCCCCCGGAGCCCATGGAACGATGTTTCAGGCCGAAATGTACGCCATCCTGCACTGTGTGCGGGAGAACAAGAGGAGGGGCTACACCAACAAGCGGATCCTCATAGCCACAGACAGTCAGGCAGCCCTTAAGCCACTAAGTAGCCCACGGGTAAATTCCTGGCTGGTGAGTGAGTGCTGAGACGAGACGAGCGACCTGACTGGGCAGAATGAGGTAACCCTCATCTGGGTGCCGGGTCACTCGGGGGGTCAAAGGCAATGAAGAAGCTGACAGTCTCGCAAAGAGAGGGTCAGCAGAACCATTTATGCGACCAGAACCGGCTCTGGGCGTGACAAAGAGCACTGCCAGCGGAGCCATTAAGTCCTGGGTCAGAAACCAACACAAGGTGTACTGGGCAGACTGTCCAGGGCTCAGACATGGGAAGTCAATAATTGACGAACCCAATTCAAAGAGAGTTGTGGAGCTGCTAAATCTTAGCAGAGGACAGCTCAGAAACACAACAGGTCTCTTGACGGGACACATGGCCGTCAAGAAACACCTGCATAAAATGGGGCGGTTCGAAGGGGACCTCGCATGCAGACTCTGCGGCGAGGGGGAGGAATCAGGCCAGAACATCTTGTGCGAGTGTAAAGCTCTGGACCGCAAAGGACAACTGATCTACGGTCAGTCTAGACCGGAGACAGAGCAATATAAAACTTCACCCTACCAATCGCTGTGCAGACTAGTTCAAGGCACAGTGATTTTGGAATGGGTGGAGTAAGACTAAGGGTATGCACAATCAACCAAAGGTTGCAGTGCTATCGGGGCGGCAAGACCGCGGACGAGCCCTGAGGGAAAAAAAAACAAAACCAAACTGGCAGTAGCCAAGTTGACATTAATTAAAATGTAATAAGTGAAAACATTTTATTAAATGATATAGATAGAAGAACATTAAAATAATAATTGGCAACTATTAACAAAGTTTTAAATACATTTTTTTATAAATTTATATCTAATGAAGAAGAAACAAATCTTTAAATATGTGCAATGAATACTGCGGAATTAACAGCAGTAATCTTGTCAGTATTGCCAAGATCAATGTTCTCTAATTTCTGCATACGATATTCAGTTTGGGTCAGACGCTCTCTGTCACCACCAGCCAGGATGCTATTTACTCTTCAGCCGTATCTGCTTTTAATAAAGGTCATGCTTGCTTAATGGGATTGTACATATAGCTATACGAACTCTACATAAAAGTGTGTGATGGTCAAATTCGTCCTCTGCACAAAATTCTTCAATACTGGAGTGACATGGAGCATTATCAACGACTAACGCAATTCCAGTGTGGTACATGTTTTGCGCTCGTCTTAACACTGCCTCACAAATTCGTTCGTTTCTGGCTTCTTAAAAGAACCCCTTCTAATTTCGGAATGAATCAGCCTCATGGTTCAATACATCCTATTAGGTGAATATTCCTCCCTCTGTGACCTGCAGTTATACTTGTGCAGCGGCTTCCTTTTTTTTAAACGGCTCTGGGTCCGCGATATGAACAAACTAAAGATCGTTTCGTCCATGTATATGCTTGTTTTAGCTTCAAAATTATTTGCGTTTTCAGGTTATCTACGAAAAACTTGTAAAATAAACATAAGTCCATCCAGATGGTGTCGAACGCATTCCTTAGACTAATTGAGTGCAAGAACTTCTCGTACTTCTTGACTCTCTTTTTCGTAATTGTCTCATTTTCTTCGGCTGAACGTTCCATGAATTGATGGTCGTAGCCGGTTATTTTAACTCTACATCACTCACTCTTCTCACTGCTTCTCTGGTAGTGCTTGAGAGTTAACCCATCGATACGCAGTCCTTTTTGGCACCTCGGTACATTAGCTAGATTACGCCAGTCGCCATTGGCATTATATAAAGCGCAAACTGCCCCTTCAAATTTTCAGCAGCAACCTTTTTTATATAAGGCGTAGTGGATGAGTATATTAATACATCATAATTTTTTTTCGAATAGCCTAATATAAATGACACAGTGACTAAGTTATAAACAAATCAATCGTTTCATAACATGAATGTTTAATGCCAATATGATTTTATTTAATGTCAACTTGATTTTGATTTCGACTAATGGCACTTTTATTCTGATTAGCATCAACTCGAGTTCAATGTTGAAAATATATAAAAGAAAAATCATAAAATTTAGAAGCATTTTTGGTACTTTTTGAACTTTCTTATCCAAAAACATTTAATCTTGGTCTGTAATAGGCAATACAATTTGTTAAACACGCGTTATTTTGCTATTTTGATCTTGATGACCTCCAGGGCCTACAATTTTTTTCTTTAAATGTCTATAACCTTTCTTTCCTTTAAAATAGACAGTAATAACTGATACATGATATAAGCTATTAATGAGCAAAGGTAAAAAAAAGGTAAGATGCTTACTGGCAATTAGGCCATTGCTGACCCTTTTTGCTCATCTAAACTAACCTACCCTCCACCTTGAGCTCGATCTCAACGACGACAGTGATTTTGAAAAATCATCCGCCGCCGGTGAGGCTCGAACCGTCGACCCCCGAGTCCGTATTGGAAAGTCTGAATCGACTTTCCCGCACGGCCACGGAGGCGCTTATATTAATGAGCAACTTGCGTACCAAATTTGTTAACATATCTTTGCCATTTTCAAACATATAAAAGTTTTCCAAAGGAAACCCAAAATTTTTCCTGAAAAACATATCCGATTTTCCTGGCTAACGAACTTGTCCAAGTCATTTACCAAAGGAACACGCGTGGTAGGTTTCGTCAGAATCAATTTAGTATTTTTTTAGTTATCGTGGTGGCATATATATATATATATATATATATATATATATATATATATATATATATATATATATATATATATATATATATATATATATATATATATATATATATTCTTCCGTCAGTCTCTCCCTCTCTCATTCATATACGTTAAGATATTTCTTGCTCATAAAATAATAACCGCGACATTTTTCCATATGAAAACTAATGACCACGATACCACAATGTAAGGCAACATTAGACAACATATCAGCTATGAGAAATGACAAACCGCACCCTTAAAGAAAACATCTCAAGTGATAAATCGTTGAGAAAACTCCTTTCGTATCCCATTTTCTGTGCTAAGCATATTATTATACTAGAGTAACCGACAAACTCAGGGGTCGCGGGAGAAAAAATTTAAATATTTTGATAATAAAACTAAGCATCCACATAATACATTATAGATAATATATTGGGTGGCCCATCGAAAACAATACCAGCATTACAACATTTGAGTATTTAAATTTTTCCTCTGTTTGAAAACCGCTCGGAGAAGTCAAGTTTGTTTTTGAGGGAGCGATACCCCTAAACGGGGTAGCTACCCTAGAAGTTTAAAATAGCGAGTGGAATCGAGTGATATATCGTATGTGCTACTCAATTATCTATTAAACCGTATACTTGGTTTTTAAAATCATTAGAAATTTTGCTAAGAAAATTCAACCTAAAATTTGCTATCCCCAATCGCATTCTTCAGCCAAAGCATTATTTCTCTTTTTTTTTTTAAATTAGTACGATTTAAAAAAAAATCAATGATATTATGTCAGCAGTGTTTTAAACTTACCACTTCAGATAAGTCCATATAGAAAACAAGAAAATGAAATTCAATAAGTATTCAACACGTTGTTGATTTAAGTTCTTTATTTCACATTTTTACGTTTTTATTATACTAAAATCATGGTGTATTTAATTTAGGAACGTGTCCAAATTATTGTTATTTTTCGGAAATGAACAGTGCGTGAACAGAAAGGTGATTTTTTAAATCAGTAGCCATCGGGCCGTCTAAAGCGTCTTTAGGATAATCAAAATTTACTTTTTAGTGACATGCCTAGAAAGTGTGATCATAGCGAAGTATAATGCGTTTACCCAAGGTTGAAGGTAAAGTAGAAGCTACATCCTCCTTGGCCCCAAAAATTGGTCTACTTGGCCTGTCACCCAACAAAATTGATGATGATATCGCAACGCAAACTGCAGATTGTAAAGGTTTAAAAATCACCGTACAATTAAAGGTACAAAACCGCCAGGTCGTTATTTCAGTTGTACCATCTAAAGCGTCTCAATTACCAAAGCCCTGAAGGAACCCCCTCGTGATAGAAAAGAAGCAGAAAAACATTAACACAGCGGTAACATTTTATTTGACGATGTAATAGCTATTGCCAGGCAGGTGAGGCCTTGTTCTATGGACTGTGTTGGACGTGAAGTGGGAGCCACATCCTCCTTAGCCACAAAAATTGGTCTGTCATCCAAGAAAATGCTTATGATATCGCCAACTGCAGATTGCAAAGGTTTAAAAATCACCGTACAACTAAATATACAAAACCGCCAGGCCACTATTTTAGTGGTACCATCTACAGCGTCTCTAATTATCAACGCACTGAGACAACCCCCTCGTGACAGGAAGAAGCAGAAAAATTAAATATTAAAAGGGCGGTAACATTTTATTTGACGATGTGATGGCTATTGCGAAACCAATGACGCCTCGTTCTATGGCCAGGAACATGTCTGCTAATGAAAAACCACCACATGATGTTGTGGATGAAGCGAATGAAAGTAGCATTGATATACCCGAAAAATTATTTGTTAAATACATGTTCATAATATATAAATAAATTTAATCGGCAACACCCTGACACAGTGACTACACGAAAGTGTATTTTATACCTAGGAGAAAAGTTTCGAAATACTGGTTCTGTTGCAAATAAAAAACGCATCACAGCACAGCCTGGGAGAAATGAAATTGGAGAAGCATCTATTTTGGGACACGTCACGAGATATTCCACCTTAAGCACTAGATGTTATAATATAATATGTTAGCAAATGTTCTAGGCATAGATCGTACAAGTATGGCAACAATCTTAAAGCAAAATAAATTCCATCCACATACAAAATTAAGCTAACAACTCAACGGGGACTTTGATCGCCATTTACAATTTTGTAAAACAGTAAGGCAACGTGCTATAAATAATCAGTTTCTTTGTACAATATCTGCTTTTGCTGGTGAATGCTTTTTTCCCTAAATAATTGCAAATGGCCACAATTGCCGATATTGGTCAGATTTCAATCCAATAATACTCCGCGAAGTTCACACATTGCATCCACAGAAACTGGATGTTTGGGCTGGCATTTTCGGTAGCAGTTTCGCTGGTCCTTTCTTCTTACTGGGAAACTTAACCACTGAATTGTAGTTAGAATTACTGCAAGACAACATTGATCCCATGCTGAGAGATATCATGGAGGGTGACGAGGGCTATGATGAAAACTCTGATATTCCAACAAGACAGTGCGCTTCTTCACACAGTGAGACAGTATCTTGGTAAAGATGTTTAAACACATGGACAGGAAGACGTGGCTACATTCGATGGCCCTCCATCTCACTGGACTTCGCACCATTGGACTTTTATATGGGGGACATCTAAAAAGCAAAATCTAGCAACTCAGCCCACAAACCTCGAATTGTTGCTCAATTCCGTCTGATAACACGCAAATAGCATCAGAACGTGATAAAACGATTTGAACAAAATTTGCACTTTTGTACGGAGGCTGGTGGAGGCCATTTTCAAGGTTTTGTCAATTAATATTTCAGCTTTATGAAATCGGCAACAGTTGAGTTTGAGCTGAAACTTAGCGGTACTGGCGAACACATACGTTGCTTTAACCATTCAACTGTTGATGCCTCGCGAACACAGTCGTTGGTTCAGACGACCAATTAGCTACATACTATGATGCAGTTTTGTGACCATGCGAACCAAATATCTCAAAGCTGTGATCGGTTGCTTTAATCAATGATTAATTAATATCACCTCAAATATTTGACGAGGCGTTCTGCAACCGAGCAAAACAGTGATGGTTACGACCAGGCGACATCACTCTTATACTATGATTATGTGTATATTACACAGTTTATAAAAAATACGCCACAGAAATGATAATGAAATAATGTAACTATATACTGGTACGCAAATTTAATACAATAGAACTGAAGTGTTTCTGTATCGTTATTCAGTCCTTTATGTAAAATAATCTTCTCGGTACTGTTACTGTTAAATAAAACGGAAGTGTGATGGTGAATACGCAAGTGGCTAATTTATTTCCGGTGAGTAACAATTACGTCACTCGGAAATTCTAGACAGGATAACTTCAACCGTTACGACAATAAAGGGGATGAAGACCGAATGGGGTTAATCTGAATCTTTTACACAGCTTTCACTTTACCAGAATTATAATTTCTCTTGAAGCGCAGTTAATGGAAATCAAGAAATATAGCTTGAAATGCTGTGTCAGCACGATGTCCATTAAAAGCTTTCTTTAATTGGCTTTATCACGCGCCGCGTCCTCGAGATCCATTGAACTTAAATTATTTGACAGTAAATATCCAAAGGGTCTAGCTAAGGAATACGCACAATTTTTTAGCAATGGTGACTGCTACATTTCTACATTTTAGTTTTAAATAAAACACTAAAAGTGTGTTTCAATTACAAAGATCACGCCATTAAAAATAATCCAGGCTTTCAGCTAGCCGGTTTAAATTTTCGGCGTGGGAGTAATGGACAACATTAATAAGGTTAGAAGAGATTTATTTACTGCCGGTTCATAGTTGATATTTATTACCATTGCTGTTATATGGGATATATAGTTTCATCGCCTGTAGAGTTTGCATTTATTTAAGTATGAATTCTTACATACTTGAAACAACGCAGACTGAAAACGCTAATGTTTTAACCATCAATTTCCAATTTTAGAATTCTAAATAACGTATCTTATTACGAAATATCGAAAATTGAAATCTATACTGTATGACCCGGCGACGTATGTCGATGATGACTGGTTAACATTCCAGCATGATGAATATTACTCAACCTAAAAATTGAATGGCTTTGCTAAGCTTCTTTGTCAACCTACAAGTGAAAGAAAAGAACTGAAAAAAAAACCTGTATAAGATCACAACCTTTTCAGCAGCACTATAATGAATAAAAAAAACAGTTATTCCCAAACATGGCAATGTGATTTAATTATCTTATAATACAAGGCCAGGCTTGAAAAGGTCAAAGCTCACAAAACACTTCTACACAATCCCAGTCGAGAAAACCGTCAAGCATTTAACGACGCAAGAAACCGCTATGTCCGCATTCTTTCTGAGGCAAAAAACTCGTTTAATAGCCACATCAAAAAAAAGTCCTCTTAAGCTCTAAGGGCAGCAAACCCTTCTGGACTCTTGCTAAATCTATTGGGAATAATTCCCACCTCTTGTCTCAGGGGATGAAATTGTTTCTACCGCCCTGGGCAAGGCTGAACATTTTGCCTCGTTGTTCGCCGGCAATTCTACTCTCAACCCACCTCCAAATGTTCAACCACCAACAGTCCTCAATGTCGCGCATAAAATGACGGACATCATTTTCTAAAAAGGTACGAAAGATGCTCTCTTCTCTTAATATCAGGAAAGCCTCTGGCCTTAATGAGATCCCAGCAATTGTTCTCAAAAAATGCGCACCAGAACTTGCTCCTGTGACTCGTCTGTTTCAGACATCTTACAATAGAGGCATATTCCCTAGTAACTGGAAAACTGCTCAAGTACAACCCGTCCCCAAGAAAGGATCCAAAGCGCTTCCTAGCAACTGCAGGCATATTTCTCTCCTTTAAGTCATCTCTAAAGTGATGGAAAAGTATATAAATACCGAATTACTAAAATTTCTTGAAAAACACAGTCTAATCCACGACAGGCAGTATGGATCCCGTCAGCGCAGATCAACTGCCGACCTCCTTTCCTTTGTCACCCATTCTTGGAACAAGTCTATGAAACTACACGGTGAATCCCAGATTGTCGCTCTAGACATATCCAAAGCCTTCGACCAGGTCTGGCACGCAGCGCTGCTTAATAAACTACCGGCCTATGGCCTACCACCAAAACTATGTAACTGGACAGCAAACTCCCTCTTCAACCGGAGCATTTCTGTTGTTGTGGATGGCCATTCCTCTAAACTATATCCAACTAACGCAGAAGTTCCTCAAGGTTCAGCTTTAGCCCCTACTTTGTTTCTTCTCCACATCAATGACCTCCTCTCTAGCACATCCAACCCAGTTCACAGTTACGCGAACGACAGCACCCTCCACTCAAATATACAATATTCTAAGCCTGTCTCTTTGGTCCAACTAGATGAGGACCGCAGACACATGGGGGGTTCTGTGACCTGACCTGACCCTACCCCCACCCAAAGGCTGCCATTCCTTGCCCACCGACGTGCCGTTGGTGGACTCTCTCTCTTTTATAGGTATCTGTACGGGCAGTGCTCAGAGGAGCTTTCTCCAATAGTTCCTCCACCTGCTGCCCCCAACAGATCTACCAGGGGAACAGAGCGAATGCACCCTTTTACTGTCCAAGTCACCAGACATAGAAGATCTTGTTATGCCCGCTCTTTTGTCCCGAGGACTTTCAAGTTGTGGAATTCCTTGCCGGCACATGTTTTTCCTTCTCCTTCGAACCTACAAACCTTCAAGTCCAGAATTAACAAGTTGCCTCTTTCCTCCTTGTCGACACCCACGGTACGATAGTATTTATTTAGGCTGTAAGCCCTCGTGGTGTGTTGTTGAAATAAAAAAATATATAGGTAAAAACATTTGAAATTTCAACATCCATACAGTATTATATAACATAGTACCTTCTCTTCCGCACGAAATTCTCAGGTGAAACATAAGTGAATTATTTTTTTATGCTATGTTCAAATATTATTCGTTTGAAGTCTGAAGTGGCATCTACAAATATCAAATAACACTACTTAAAGGTGTCTTCAAGTTAAGTTGCCATATTTATTGTCACATCTTAACTTACCTTTGAACTAATTATTTCTCTTTTAAGATCACATTAACACTTGTTCGTTAAGTCCACATGCCTGGAAGTGATCTCCTGTATCGCCAAAAACTAGAGTTCCTAATCAAAAAAGACCATTTTATATATTCCTCAAGTCATTTGTTGATATTTTGCAACGCTTTCGCTGTTGCCGCTTTCGAAGTAAATACCTTCAAGTCCTTTCATGTCAAATTGACAGTGAATAAATGCATTAGCGCAAAGGTACGAGTTAAGCTAAGAGCTACAAATTTTTTGTTATAGGTATATATTTTCTTTTCTTTTCCACAATTATACAATTTCACACTATATATAATTCTACAATATATACAATTAAACTGTTTTTACCATATTATTCACAAATATAAAGGTTCCCAATTTATGTACAAACTATATAGAATTCTACAATATATACAATTAAACTGTTTTTTCCATATTCTTCACACATATACAAGTTCCTAATTTGTGTACAAACTGTATACAAACTCACAATGTATGTACAAACAATATACAATTATACAATATATGCAGTGAAACTTTATATGTGTATTTTATTTTGGCTAAGAAATGTAATCAAGGCTGTGTTAACAAATTTATCTGATTTGGACAGCAGACTGGTCAAATTTAGAGGTAAATAAATATGTTTGCTAAATAGTTGTTCGTACATGGTTTTACGTCCTTGTTCGTACATTCTACTTTGGAAAAATATGTGATCCAAGTTACATATGGTGGTACTATTATCACAGAGACAGGCATCCGAACCTACTATAGTAACGATCTATGCTTCATCTGAGTGCCGCGCACGACCATTTGAATCTGAATCGTCATAATTGTCGTTATTGGGCAGATAATCCAAGAAATTTTCACGAAGTCCACACTCAAACTCCACAGAAATTAAATGTATGGACTGACATTTTTGGAGACCGTTTAATCGGACCACTTTTTCTTGATGGCAATTTGTATGGCGAAACGTATTTGAAGTTACTAGAAGATATCGTTTACCCTCTACTAATTGACATTGTTGAAAATGATGATCGCTGTCAAGAAAATCAATTAGTGTTTCAAAAGATGGAGCTCCTCCGCATTTTTCACAACGTTAGGGAGTTTTTGAACAGAGAGTTTCCAGAGCAATGGATTTGGCGTAGAGGTGCTATTAAGTGCCCCCCTAGATCACTGGATTTAACTCCTTTAGACTTATTTCTATAGGGCCATTTAAAGAGTAGAATTTTCGCAACAGAACCGCAGTCTCTGGAAGAATGACGACGACGCATTGTTGAAGAATGCCGTCTAATAACTCACAAATGCTCCAGAATGTCAGAGGTCGTTTTGAACAAAATTTGTACTTTTGTATGGAAGCTGGTGGTCAACAATTTGAACACTTACTTAACTGAATAAACATTTTTGAACGTTTGGTTTTGTTATTTAGTTTTTTTTTAACGAAAAATTGACTAATTAGTGAATTTCTTATCACAATGAATGAAACACGTTCTTGCAACTCCAACTGTGAATAATTTTTAAACGAGTTGATAAAACTTCCAAAAAAATTAGTGTGCTGAATTCAGAAAAGAAAGACCTTTCAAATGATATAACACTCGACCCACTCCCTATTTAAAATATAAGGGTTCTTATCAGCACCCTTAAGGGGTTGATGTGACAAAGTTGAGTTTTATGTCAAAACATTCTCTGGACGCAAATCGGTCTGTTTCGTTTCAATGCGCCACCCTGTATATATATATATATATATATATATATATATATATATATATATATATATATATATCTGTGTGTGCGTGTGCGTGTGTGTGTATGTAGAGCATTTTGAAGTTTTAAAACACGCATTCGCGAACATACAAGAAGCTTTCAATTATCAATTTAACGATGATTTCGACATCCTCAAATTAGGCACAAAAGATTTTAAATTAAATTTGTGCGAAACGGTTGAAATTAACAAACACACAAAAAATACAGGAAATTTACTAAACGCCCAAATTGACCAAACTTACAAAAGTCCATTACTAAACATGTTTGCAAGAAATAATAATTAAGAGAGGAGAGTTTTCTGACCTGACTTTGTCATTAAAAAAAACTGTATTTGAGCCCATACATAAAGCTACAAATGTAGTGTCTTTCAATAATTGATTGAATCCTCCAGTTAAATAACAATCACTTCGCAATTTTTTTAAATTTCATGTCGTCTGTCATTTCACATAATTGCGGCCGAGATTTCACGATTGTTGGTTCAGGTAGTATGTTTTATGCCTGCTAGACATTTAGTTTGGTTCCTGTTGATGTATGGTTTATACCTGCTGTAAGAATCAATCTAGGCGTGGAAGTTAACTACTCTGTCTGTCAGGCATTGGACTTTATCCATTAAGTCGTCTCAACGTATATCTTTCGGATTTTATTTTTAATTTGGACAAAAATCTAAATATTGTGTACCAGATTACTTAAAATTCACAACATAGGTTGATTTGCAGTATTTATAGCCACATGTAAAGTCTTATTCCAGTTACTCTGATACCTACAAAAATATAGCGTTTTCAAAAAGTTTTCTCCGACTTTCCACCGGAAAAACTTGAGCATAAAGGCTGATTAACGAACTCGACCTCGGTTTTCGCCCAAACAAGATTTATGCCAAGTCTGATTAAAATCAGTTTAGTATTTTTCTAGTTATCGCTCGGATACACACACCCACAGCTATATATATATATATATATATATATATATATATATATATATATATATATATATATATATATATATATATATATATATATATATATATATATATATATATAACGCACCTTGGTTTTGGGTTCTAGGATCCTAAATTCGCGCTCATCTGAAGAAATGTTTCCGAAAGCTTTTCATCGTAACCTCTCTCTATTATCTCTATTAGCGAATTTTGCTTAATGAAAATTCGCAAAAAACCGGTAGTTCCAGTCGATACTGTTTACCTGAGGAGACAGAAAGGTTCATTCAACACGGAGTAGATATTGAAATTTAAAATCTAACTTTTATTCCGTATTTGACAAAGCTGGAAACTTCAGCGAAATTGTAGTTATACCTTAGGCTTACCTCGTAAATAAGTACTCGAATACTTAGATAGAAATAAAGGTATATATATATAAAAATTTCACCACCGCCACCTCGGCACATTATGTTTCATTTTCATACCATTTCACCATGATAATGTATTCAGTCAGAACGTACAATTATTTTTTAAATAACATATAAAAACGCAACTTCTTAAAAACCTCGGACACATTAAGAAAACCCCCACGAGCGTTGCCGCACGCCTTTTGAAAGAGGACAGTGTCTGAGGAAAAGAGGACGGATGCCAAGACTTGCACTGATCACCTATAGCTGCTACATATCCACGAAAATTTCCCTTTCCCACACCTTTCCAAAAATAAATACTTAATAACTGACCAACACTGTTTTTCTACTAAAATAAACCTTTTTGTCAAACACACCGTTTTCAAAAATTCACAGTTTGGTCACTATTACAGTTTTGGGTGTCAAACTGTAACAGCTTCTTTGTAAAACGTCATAGTCGTTACCATGTCAACTAAATTCAATTTTACTCACTGTTCCCAGGCTAACTATATATCAATACACACTCGTATAGCTGTTGCGGTACATACAGTTTTAATCCTGCCTGATCTATTTAATACTGCTTAAAATACATCGTGGTGTTAAGAATCTGGTAAGGTTGATTCAACTTATTTTTGTTCTACATTGCCTGCATACTATTTATATCAAATCAGAAATCTGAAACATTTCATTCGCTTTAGAGTACACGATGTTGTTTAATTCTTGAGGAGATTACAGGCCTATTGTGATCAAAAAATATATGTTAGGTAGGAATAGTTTGTGGCAAAGTAATTCAAGTTTTCTTGTACATGAGTACGTTTTTAGTCGTTTCTTAAATAAAAAAAATAGAGAGAACACGACTTTTGAACCTTGAAAAAATTTTCTTCAAATGAGCGCGAACTAGGACCCCCAGAACCCATATCCGGGGTCACTTTCAATATATATATATATATATATATATATATATATATATATATATATATATATATATATATATATAATATATATATATATATATATATATATATATATATATATATATATAGAGAGAGAGAGAGAGAGAGAGAGAGAGAGACCCATTTGTTTGCGAGTCACCCTGTAAAATTTTTATTCATAGTGCGATGTTAACCGGATTTTCTTTAAAGTGTAGATGAACTGTATTTTTGGAGCAATAAGCGCCATATTTATACAAAATCCAAGGCCTACTTCGTCAGTTTTCAGGAGTAAAATTTTAAGAATCCTTATTAGGGATTTTATATAAGAAATCTAACCACGCCATTGGAATCACCATCCCCCAAAACGGTCTTGTACTAAATTGCATCTAAAATTTTTGAGTAGGAACGATTTTGTAGTCAAATTAAAAATGCATAATACATCATTTTCATTAATTTATTCTGTCAAGGTATCCATGAAAAAAATATGGAAATAGCTAAATGTCAAAAGTGACATTAAGGTGCGGGAAAGTTATTACAGTTTGTCACTTTGTTTAGTGTTCATAATCATGTAAAGCCTAACTTTAAGAGACAAAGTAGAAATTGGACGTCTTGTTGGCGATAATCTGAGTTCGACAAGAGAAGCTGCAAGAGAGTTCAATAATAGACACAGATAGACGAGTAAGTCGGAGTACTGTACAACGCGTAAATAAAGTTTTCAATTAAACAGGGTCTGTTTCAAAAAATTTGCCAAGCATAATGGGCGTCATGGAATTCGGAGAAATAATGAAGAAATGCAAGAATACTTTAACAACAACCCCCGGACCAATATAAGATCTGCCAGCCTAAACCTTATCTAATATTCCCAGAGAAAGTATTAGGCGTTGCCTGGAAAAAAAGGCTTCTAGGCCAAAAATTTTGCATACATTGGAAGTGGGAGATGATAAAACACTATTAGAGTTTTGCTATTGGTTAGAAGGGGAATATCTAAATAATCGCAATTTTTTGAATGAAAGTTTATTTAGCGATGAAGCCACATTTACTACAAATGGGGTGGTTGCAAGTCAAAATTTCCGTTACTGGTCAGCTGAGAATAATAAATAAAGAGGCAGTATTCGCAAAAAATTAACGTTTGGTGCGGAATACTAAATAACAGAATAATTGGCTCTTTTTCTGAAAAGCATTGGATGATTTACTATTACAGAATCTCCCTAATCTAAAGTTAGTTGGATGGTAGTCCTCTTCATAACACTGTTATAGTGAGAAACGGCTAAATGAACATTTCGGAAAAAGTTGGATAGGGCGAAACTGTCCTTTGGTTGACTGACCGCCGATATTCCCAGACCTCACGCCACTCGATTTTTGCTTTGGAGGACAAATGCAAAAGGTAATTGCGAACATACGTAAAATAATTGAGAAATGTATTGATATACATGGTGGATTAGTAGAAGTGACGAAAATATAGTTCCTAAGAATTTCCTGAATAAAAAAATTGTTGCTTTTAAGTTTATATTATTTGTCAAAACTATGCATAAGAATATTTAGACCATGTTACTATCAGTTTAATCTTATGTCAGTGTTTTTTCATGGACAACTTGGCAGAATAAATTTATCAAAATGAGGCATTGTGCATTATTCATTTGACTACAAAATCGTTCCTACCCGAAATGTTTCGATGCAAGTTAGTACAGGACCCTTTTGGGGGATGGTCAATTCGGTGGCGTGAACAGATTTCCTATAAAAATCGCTAATAAAGATTCTTACAATGTTACTTCTGAAAACTGACGAAGTAGGCCTTGGATTTTGTAGAAATATGGCGTTTGCTGCTCTAAAAATACAGATACACATCAAGATCTGCAAAATCCGGTTAAAATAAATAAAGATTTTACAGGGTGACTAGCAAACAAATGGGTCACACTATATATATATATATATATATATATATATATATATATATATATATATATATATATATGTATATATGCGTGTATGCATGTATCACACCGATATATAAAAAAATAATGGGCCGATTTTAATGAAATCTGGCAGGTACATTCCTTTTGTAAGTAGTCTAGATAAGTTCGTTAACCGGGAAATCGGATAAGGTTTCCTGGAAAAATGTTGAGTTTTCTTTCAGAAAAAATGTTTATCTTAGAAAATAACAAAGGCATGGCAACCAAATTTGGTATACAGGTTTGCATCTCTAAGTTAAAACAAAAAAAGTTATGGGCATTTCATGAAGAAAATTATCAGTGCCACTAAAAGTCAGAGAAGACGCAATACCAAAATATTGTATGTGTAAACAAAATCTGTTAAACATTACAAATAACGTTTATTTTTTATTAGCGCAAAAAGGTAAAAAAGTATGAGAAAAATTATTTTGAAAATGTTATAGTTTTTCTCGTGTAAATATCAAATTGCAAATTTAAAACGTCAAAAATTAGCAATGTTAACCAATAAGGGTCCTGAATGATAAATATTGCAAGAAATGTACATTAGAAAGTACATTTATATTTCAAATGTTCTCATTTGATTACAATATCTACCAAAAATGCATATAAAACAGGCGTTACATATTAGAAATAAATAACCGAAGACTATTACGGGTTATACACGTTTTAATATACTTACTTTAGTTTGCATGCTTCGATGGCCGGAAGGTTTAGACGATTGGCTCGTTAGCAAAACAACGTTGGAGGAGGTCTGTACAAATCTCCGTGGTGACTGATTTTATTTTGATTTTTTAACCTTTTTTTGTCTTTGATTCGATTTTAACGCTATCTGGTCAGATTATGTAATCCCAATAATGTTTATATATACTGTTTGCTGAAAGAATCACTAATGGGGGGATAAGGGCTTTTAAGACTTTAAGTTCAATTTTAATAGTTAACACAGACGTAGATATTTTTTCTTTGATTTCAGAAATGTTTGTTTTCTTCTCTGCAACCGGTTTCATTTTTTACAGCATCGGCAGGCAAAAGAATGTTCTTTTCTATTTCTGTAATTAGATCATATTTTGAATATTTTTTAATTTATTTTGTTTATTTTTATTAGCGAATTTTCTTGTACAAAATGTTTTTTTAATAGCGTATTTTCTCATAAATAAATGTATTGAATGTTCTTCGAAGAAACATTCGTTACGAATTTTGGCGTGAAAAAGTATTCGTCGAAGTTTTGATGGAACATTTTTAACGAAATTCTTCGAAAATTATGTTTTACTGGGTTTTCGTGCAAACAAATTAATTTATTTTCAATTAGAATTACAGATTAGGCATATAATTTGAATTTTACGTATTCCTTTAACAATTTTTTATGTAGAACATATTTATTCAGTTTTCGCATAAATGTGTTTGTGTTGCTATAGAAATCATTTTTTTGTAATATTTCTGTAAAATTTGGTAATTTATTATAAATGTTTAATAGATTATTGTAAAAACAAACATTTTCTGATTTTCGTTAAAAAACATTTAGCAAATTTTCATGGATTTTTTTTGCAAGCTTCGCCAAAAAGATGTTTGTGAATAATTATATCTTGGCAGGTGAGTAAATAGTTTGAAAAATTTCGTTGGCCAGGAAAATGGGACCAGTTTTTTCGGGAATATTTTAAATTTATTTTCGAAACATTTTTCTACTACAGCAATACAATTATTTTGATGAAATGTGGTACATTGTTCCTACTATATAAGTTATACTGGTAACCAAATATGATGCCTGTTTCCTTAAAATAAGACATATTTGCTATTAAAAACATTTTTATGAAAATCCACTACCATATCGCACTTGCTGCATCCAGACGTTTGAATGACGATATAAACTATTTGAATAATTATTTACTTTCAGCACATAATTACGATTGTTATGAAATTTTGTATACGGATGTGTTTTAGGGTGTAGATGAGGAAAATCATAACAAAAATGAGGGTAGAAGCAAACTTGGAGTTATTTGGATTTTTTTGTAGGAAAAGCGTCACTTCTACTCACTTTTATGACATGTTTTGGAGCATATCTCGCTTCACATGACCGATGTATATATATATATATATATATATATATATATATATATATATATATATATATATATATATATATATATATATATATATATATATATATACTCATGTAACGCTTTGGTACCTTATTTCACTGAACATATTCATATTTCATGGTTTTCACGTTTTGTTTTTGAAAAATTTTATTACTAACTTCTGCTTCTTGCAATACTGTCAGAATTCAAATGTATGACATTAAGTTGGTTTTATGTGTCAACGTCAACTTAGGGGACCACTAAACAGTACCTATCATATATGTAATTTGTGCCAATGGCTTGCGCCTTAGCCAAATACGATACCCCCCCATATATGTAATTTGTTGGTGTAATTTAGGTTGGTGGTTCTGCTTATGTATTTTCTCATTTGCCGCAATATTTGAATAAAAATATTGACTAAAATTAGGACAAGTTTATTATATCCTCGTTTCCGTCGAAGAATCGAAATTTTTTGTGGATATAAAAAATAAATGAACATAAATTTAGTGGAAGAAACATTGATACGACCTTACGAGATCGATTATCGATGAAAAGAAGGGAAATCTACAGACACGTAAACAGTATATGGCGCGCACGTACTTTATGAAAAGGAAATATAATAGAGGAATACATATCTCTTTAGCTTGATCTAATTTGACAATGTAACTACGTGGTGATGGTGGTGGTTGTAAGCGAGCCTCGAAAGTTTCCTTTCATTAGCCACAGATTTTTTATTAACACAATGTAACTAAAAAAGAGATATTATCAACAATGCATCATGCAATTTGATGTTTTTAACCGACTTCAAACAAGGAGGAGGTTCTCAATTCGACTGTATTTTTTTATGTGTGTTACCTAAGAACTTTTTTCTAGGTGAACCGATTTTGATGATTCTTTTTTTATTTGAAAACTGGTGATTTTCATGTGGTCCCATATAAATTTGATCAAGATCTGACTAGTAGTTTTTGAGCTATCCTTAATGAAGTCGGTTTTCTATTTTTTCAAATTTTTACTTGTAAATTTTAATTCTCTAGTTTGTAGTCAAGTGTTAAGCTAGGTTCATACACTCGCGAATTGCGAAACTAATTCATATTGGTCCATTTTAAATAACATTATGAGATTATGTGAAATAAACCAATAGGGATGCGTTTCGCTGCGATTTCGCAATTCGTGAGTGTATGAACCTAGCTTTACTTGTTTTAAATTTAAATACATACCGCGGCTGGAACGCAACAGGTTAGCCAAGCGTACAATATAAAATAAAACTTTAAGGTAACACCAACTTCATGCGAATAAAATAAAAAGAAATAACATTTTAAGCTTTTTATTGCAGTACAGGATTTTTAGCAAATAACCTTGAAAAATCGTAAACTAAATGGATAAATATTGATGAGTTATGCCGTGATAAAATGTGTAAAATATATAAAAACATGTCGCATAAGTGGGTACAACTTTTCCTACAAAAAGATCCAAATAAACCCAGAAGATTGTTTCTGCCCTCATTTTAATTGTGATTTTCGTTATCTACACCATAAAACACGTCGCTATAAAAAATTTCATAAGAACACGCGTGCGCAAAGTAAAGAATCGCCTAAAAGACCTTGATTAAATCTAATTTAACACACCCCAAACATTACAAAATCTCGTTCAGAATGTTTCTGTTACCTTTTCTAGTGTAAACTCAAATTTTATTTTATTTATTTATTTAATTTATTTAATTTATTTAATTTATTTCATTTATTTAATTTATTTAATTTATTTAATTTATTTAATTTATTTAATTTATTTAATTTATTTAATTTATTTAAAATATTCATTGATTGTTGTTGCCCTTACTTGGTGAAACTTGTCCATACTACATACAGACTTGGAGACTACTTATCTGGCTTCACAGTGAAGCCAGAGAAGTAGTCTCCAAGTCTGTATGTAGTATTTAAAATATTTAATTAATTTATTTTCCTATTACTGATAATTACAGTTTGTGGTGCATAAAATCCAAAGCTTCTGGGTGCATGAGACAAAATTTAAATAAACCAGACCTTACAAATTGTGAATTACCAAATGTTTCTTGCAAAATGTAACTTAGGAAAATTGTACCATCCTGTGACATCCACAAAACTTTCTGCTCACATGTCAAGCTCATAACAGCTGGCTCTAAACTTAGGTGTGAAATAATTATTTTTTTTAGTCATAACAAAATCTTCAGCGTAAATACAATTTTTTTTCTTTTAAGATTTTGAGATTACGTTTTGACAAATAGATTATACAACTTAACATCTAATTTAAGAAAACATTCATAAAAAAATCGCTAATGATGCGATGGTGAGTGTAAGACTTAAATATATCATGAAATGAAGGTTACTAGGGCCCCGGGACTTATATCAGTCATATACACGATCCGTCTCAATTTTTATATGTTTATATATTCACGTATACAGGATGATTCTAAATTATCCTTCAAAAAGTATACCACACGTAACGTTTCAAAAATATATTGGCCCGTATTTTTTAAGTAAAAAATAACATAAAACTCTTGGTAAAGCTTCACAGAAGATAGTTTATTAAGCTTAGACACGGTATTTTGGTCTCACGACCATTCCATGGTCCATAGATATAAATTTCTCAGTTTATACCCAGTACTCATATCGAGAATGGTCGTGATACCGAAACACCTTGTCTGAGCTTAATAAACATTTCCTGTGTTTTGTTGTACCTTACTTGAACAAAATGTTTTACCAAGAGCCAAGCGAAAGTTCACTTTCTATTTAAGCGAATTTTTGTCTTAAAATTTCGCTGATGAGATCGCAACTTTTGAATCTTGGAAAAATTTCTGCAAATAAGTGCTAACTAAAACCTCCGAATCCTAAAATAAAGACACTTTAGAATTCGATGTCCATTGGAAGAAAACCACCACTCTAAGTTACATTCCAAATGACTCACATCATACGTACGCACAAAAAATAGCCAGCCTCAATCTTTTAGTAAACAGGTTAGTTAATTTTCCTTTAAGTAAAAATAGATATACCAAAGAATTTGCGTATATTAAGAACGTGGCCGAATATAAAGAAATTAATTAACAAACAGAAAACAAAGAAAATGTTAGCGGAACCAACGGATCTTAGAAGAGAGAAAGCCGAAAAAAATTTTGTTTGCTTACCATTTCAACCTGGAATCACGAGGAGTCTACAAGGCATTTTAAATAAAGCAAATTTGCAACAAACATTTTAGACAAAAAATACTTTAAAAAACTTGCTAGGTAATCCAAAAAACAGTAGATTGAAAACATTGTGATCTTAAATACGTCGGACAAACAAAAAGATCGATCGAAATTAGAGTGAAAGAACATTTAGCACAACTAAGATACGGTACTATAAATAAAGCTTCCGTTGCTGTTTGAAATAATGATCACCACGTAAATAAGGAAAATCTAAAATTAATAAAAAATGTTAAGACAACCAGGACAGCTAAACGCCCTCGAAATATATATATATATATATATATATATATATATATATATATATATATATATATATATATATATATATATATATATATATATATTGCTAAAGATAGTAATGATAAAAAGTGTATGCATTTGGCTCCGCCGTCTATGGGTAGTCCACTGATAAATTTCTCTACAAGAAATACCGACAGAAGCACGTCCGATAGATAATAAAAGAATTCAGATATTTCCGCCACACGAAATACGTTAATTTTTGTGTCGTTGACCCTCCCTAAATCGTTAGTGGCCAACTACCTGCCGAAGAATATAAAAACAGTTGTAGATATAAGATATTTAGAATTATTCATCCTATGATGATGCTAACTTGGTTAGTGAAACGTTCATCAGGTTTTTTAAATGTGTTGTGGTGATTTGGGTTCTTCAAGTGTACTTATGAATGTTCTAGCCGTTTCGCTAATTTCAACATACCGTAGATAAATACTGTCCTCTGAAAACTATCGAAGTCAATGACAAAGATAATGAAAATAAGTGAATGAGCGGAGAAATCATGGTGGAAATGAGACAACGAGATATCCTGTATGAAATAGCTATATGCATGGACGATGAATCATCATGGGGTGAATACAACACACAAATAAACAGGGCGACAAACATGATAAGGAGAGAAAAAGATATATTTTGAAAAATTACTTAGACGACAAAAATTTAATATGGAGGAAACTAAAATGTCTACTGCCAAACAATACAGGACGCATAAATGAATATGTTGTTTGACAGAGATCGAGTTACTGACGATACCGAAATATCGAACCGATTTAATAAATATTGTACCACTAGCACCAGCGAAATAGTTGGGGTTCTTCCAAGGTTTGAGAATGTCGAAAATTATGTCAAAAAGGTTGACAGAATAGGAACGTTCGATAAATTTGACATGATACCCAGGTCTGATTTGCAACAGATTATCAAAACCCTACCAGATGATAGGAAGATGGTGTGTCCACTCGGATTGTTCGCAAGTTAAGATTGCAACCTGTGATGAACACTGATAAGTACAATTGGAGAACCCAAATCACCACAACACATCTTTTTAAAGACCTGACGATCGTTTCACTAAACAAAGTTAGCGTCATCAGATTTAAAATGATGTGTGTGATTTGGGTTCTCCAAGTGTACCCACCAAATGTCAAATCTAAATGTCAAAACGTTTCTGCATAATCTCATTTGGTGCAATACCATTTGCGCACGCTGTATATGCTTTTAAGGGAGTGCAATAGAATAAAATTCCAGTAAGAGTTAAACTGAACGTTTAAATTTTAAGTAAAATGTCATTGTTTATCCACTCCATCTAAAGAAAGAATTATTTCTTTACACAGTGTTACTTATCTTTAAAGCTTCTATTATAACTGTCCATTAAACAAGTTAGACCATAATGACATTCTAAACAGAGAAGGGTTCAACAGTGTCGCATCGAAATATTTGTAAGTTCAATACACTGTCAAATGAAGACATTGCCAACGATAAAATCTAAAAATATTTATACAAGCTCACATCGATTTCTTCGTTGATGTAATACTCGGACAATTATTCAGGTTTTCATACAAAACCTGGATATTTCCCAAATGTTTTCCTGCATGGCTATTGGCAGCTTTAACTTCGACCATAATTTGAGACATCGTTAATAGGTAGACAGGTAAATAGATAGCAATATAAATATAATTTTGTTTAAACCATGTGTATTTCGAAATAGACAAAATGTATTTTTTATTTATACGTGTTGACAGGTGTACGGGTCAGAAAATTTCGGAGGTGGTGGTAAAGCGATTTAACAGTGGTTTAATTGGAATTTAAAGTCTATTAACCTAGCTATTTATTTTTAAAAGGGGGTTAAAATTTATCAACCACTTTATATATAAATTCATTCACTTTCAATAGTTAAATGATAGGTCATTAGTTATAGAAAATTAATTGCAACCTCCAATTTAGTATTGTCCAAGAGTCATTAGATCTATTGAACTCTGATCAAATACTTGTACATTTAAACGTAATTAATGATCGTTGATCATGAATGTCCCTGTAATTTGAAGCATTAATGAAAATTCGCTAACATAACCCACTTGCTGCGCCCCGATTTTTTAAAAACAAAATACTCTAAGCACTAAGCAATTGCTTCTTAAAGTGCTCCTAAGCACAAAAGTGGTTTACGTGATTAGGCGAGTACTAAGCACAGTGCTTTGGAACAGCTGTGATAATAATCGTCCTGAATATTTTTATACTTGAAAGAAAGAAAAAGTTTAATGAAGTTACTAAGATTTGTTTATTTTCTAATTCCTTAGTTAACAATTAATTCATGTAAAGCTTACTGATCTGATCAAGCTAACCTAGTTAAATTACCATTGAAGCAACGTAACGAGTGGGGAAGACTGCGGGGATGGCCAACAGCCATAGCAATTTAAATGAGAAGGAAAAAAATCTTATTTAATTATTTGCCTTCTTATCAACTTGTCCGCAAACAAAATTGTCATCGGCCTCTTAATTTCCGAGCGATATTGAAAATATTGCATTTTCAGGTACCCCTTGTATTTTAGTTGTCTGACAACTTGTCAAAAAGTAAAAACGAATCCTTTTAGAACTTTTTACGTAGAATCTAGTGGCGTAGTTAGTTCTTTTCTAAATATTACTGTTTTTAAAATAAAGGCCAATGTTTTTAATGGGACACCTGTATATTTGTCAAGAAATAAATTTGCATTTTCACAAGCTTTTCCAAAATATTAACATTATGGATCTGTTTTAATAAACAACGAAAAAATCCCAATTTTCAGAATTCGCAATAAAAATTTTGCAGTAGGTGTGCTATGCAAAAAATGCTGCTGTTGCCAAAATTTGTTCGATGCTGTGTCACACTTGTCTTAATTATATAAATTCCGTGTTTCGTTTTTAAAGTTGGCTGCTTTTTTGTATTTACTTATTGTGTGAAGATATATTTGTGGCTATGACAGTAAACCAAACTTTCGAACATTTTCAGAAATATGATATGTTAGCTTGTTTTATATTAACTATTTAAATTATCGAAGCGGAATTCTTGACACATATGCAGGGTGTCCCATTTAAAAAAAAACATTGGTCAATATTTTAAGAACAGTAATATATACAAACAATTAACTAGGCCGATTGATTTTACGTAAAAAGTTCTAACAGGATTCGTTTTTATCTTTTTGACAAATGGTCAGACAACTGAAATACAAGGGGTACCTGAAAATGCAATATTTTCAATATCGCCCTGTAGCTCGGAAACTAAGAGGTTCAATATCACCCTGTAGCTCGGAAACTGAGAGGGCTATGACAATTTTGTTTGTGGCTTTTTTCGCTTCACAAAAAATAGCTAAGGTTCGCGAAAGCCACAGGCTTCTATCATTACTATCAACCGAGATACCCAGCAATTACAACCAAAATGGGGCACCTGGACCCTAAGAAACCCGTCTAGTCTATTACCTTTAGCTATTAATACGACTCTAGTGTCCAAGCAGTCGAACTAGATGTTGGTTAGAAGCAGGGTAATAGAGTAATTAAAATTGTATCCACACAGAATCATTGTGGTAGAAATAATTTTACTTGATTAGTGAATACGCATTTTTTCCAGTAATGGTGTTTTTTATTATCAGACGAACACATTTGAGACATAATATCAGATAATGTGATGTCATGGGCGTTTCGCAACTCTTTATGGCCCAAAGTAGACATTAATGTGAAGCAAAATATATATTCGCTTACAAATTGCTTTGCCTACTGCCTTAGTAAAAATAAAACTTGCTTCTTAGGAAAAGAAACTAATTTTCAAACAGAGTTTTTGTAACATTGAGGAAACAATAAGAAATCTGTAAAAGAAAGAACTCCACACCCGACGAATTTACAGGCTCTTCAAGACAACCGAACTGTCTGTTAGACGGAACGTGAAGTAACGTTACATTTACGAATTTTCCAAATGTAAATTAGCTTAGTGTTTATTTTTCTATAACTTTCGCTTCTGCCAGAAGTACAAGACATTTTTGCTATTTGAAAATAAATAAATGCCATAAAATGCTATGACCAGATTCTATATCAGACTCTAAAGATTCTTCAAATAATATTGTAGTCAAGAAACATCGATTCTTGGATATTTCACTTTAACGTAAAAATATGAGAGCATTCCAAACTATCATTATCAATCTAACCCCAAAAACCTACAGTGTACTACCTTGGCCCCCCTACGTAAGTATAACCGTTGTCTCATATCCGCAAGATATGCCCTACAGACAAGTTCTCACAAGGACACGTCCGACAGCTCTGGCATTAGTTTTCATTTCCATAGGCAGATGTCTATGTTCGAAATGAAGATCCTACAAAATGCGCCAACTCAATTACTGAAATTATATTATCAGGCATAAAAACCTGTATTCCTCATTCATTGAAACATCAATTCGAAATTAAAACCCAAGTTCAATCAATAAGTAGTTACTAAAAAAGTTTGGATGCACCAAGTGCGTTATGGAAGTGAATTTTCATCAAAATGTTTTTAATATGGCTCTTTAATCCAAGCAGGCATCAATATGGTTACCGGTATAACCTCTATCATAGAAACAATGTACCACATTTTGCGAAAATAAATTTTAACTGTTTTCGAGAAAACTGGTTTCCTAGTCAACAAACCTTAGGTTAATAGCAAATTGAGTTATTAAAATTTGACGCATTTAATGAAAATTCGCTACCAAAATGCACTTACTGCGTCTCGATTTTGTTCTTACATACATGCATCATATGTTGATAAAAAAATACATAAATGCAATAATAGGGGAAGAAAAACTTGTAGGGATCACCAACGACTTATGGGCCAGGCTGCGATTGTCAAAATAATTTTATAAGATGCAGATATCTTGTATAATAACAATTATATTGAGCTTTACCGTAGAAATGCGTCACCCTATATATATATATATATATATATATATATATATATATATATATATATATATATATATATATATATATATATATATATACAGATAAAAACTGAAACTAAACCCGGGTATGGATTCTAAGGGGCCTGGTTTGTACTCATTTGCAGAAATGTTTTTGAAATTCAAAAGTCGCGGTCTCCTCAATAACGAATTCTTTCTACGAAAATTTGCTTCAAATTAAAGACCGGTAAACCATAATCTTAAATAAAACTACTGACAAAGCATCAGAGAAAGAGTTGTATATTTGAAATGAATTTTCCTAAAACATTTTAGTCAAATGAAGGACAATGACGGTTGAAGCTGAAACTAAAGGGTTTGCAGAACACTCTTCTTGCGACATTTTATTTACATAACCCATATTTGTTTCAGGTTCTTTGCCTAAATGTTGGCAATTTTGACGTTTCAAATCGCGACTTTGACGTTTTCAGGAAAACCCCAATTTTTCTTTAAGTGCCTTTAACTTTTTGTCTTTAAACTTACAGATCTATGTTTTGGTACATGGTTCGCTCTATATAATACAAACACGCGTACCAACTTTGGCTGTCCTTACTTTCTTAGTTCCGAAGATATAATTTTTTTCCGTAAGAAAACACAACATTCTCTGGGAAAGCCACTTGCAAAAGGAAGGTACGCATTAAATTTGATAAAAATCGCACCATTATTTTTTCAGTTATCGGTGTGATGCAAATATATATATATATATATATTGAAACTGGCCCTGGATGTGGGTTCTAGGGGGCCAAGTTCGCGCTCATTTCAAAAGTCAGGATCTCCGCATTAATTTTCTTAAAAAAATTCACCAGAAGTTACTAAAATGCGGTGGCTACTAAAAATTCTGCTTACAACTTTTGGCACAAAAACCCTAGTGTCTAGCTCATGCCGCCTTTGTATCAGCAAGGAACAGGTGCAAGCAGATAATGGATCAAATAAAAAATGACCGAAGCCAATCAATCAGAAACAAAGTCGTATCATCTCCAAATAATACCCGACGTTTCTGCTCTATGGCAAACATTCTCTTTCCTCCCCTATTTTTAAATCAAAATATATCGCACGCACGCCCACACACACACGCGCACCCACGCACAAGCGCACGTACACACGCATTCACGCGCACG
Source organism: Tillus elongatus (assembly GCA_964006375.1). Classification (NCBI taxonomy): domain Eukaryota; kingdom Metazoa; phylum Arthropoda; class Insecta; order Coleoptera; family Cleridae; genus Tillus; species Tillus elongatus. Next base: position 135,496,101 of record OZ023262.1, read on the forward strand.
TACACACGCATTCACGCGCACGCACGCACGCATGTCAAAAACATAAAACAAGCAAAATGTTAGCGGGTCTACGACTTTCAGAAAAGCTAAATCAGACAGAACCATTGTTTCTTTGCCATTTGAACAGCTATTTACGTGAGGTTTTAATGTTAATTTATAAGAAATCCAATTTACAGCTAACATTTTCTATAGAAAATACATTTAAAAAAATGCTAGGTAACCCAAAGGATAAGTATAAAACCACAGAAGTGTCTGCAATCTATGAAACAGGTTGTAAGGATTGTGAACATAAACATGTTGGGCAAACTAAAAGAACTATTGAAACTAGATTTAAAGAACATTTAGCGCAACTGAGATATGGCACTATTGATAAATCATGTATTGATCAGCATATTTGGGATAATAATCACCATGCAGATAAAGAAAATTTCAAGTTAATCAAAAATATCAGGCGGTCGCGTCAGTTAGGTGCTTTCGAAATTATATATATATATATATATATATATATATATATATATATATATATATATATATATATATATATATATATATATATATATAATATATATATATATATATATATATATATATATATATATATATATATATATATATATCTGTGTGTGTGTGAGTGTGTGTGTGTTAGAAATTTGAACAAAAATGTTTTCATGAATAGAGTAGGTCCGGTTCTATGTTGTCCATTGTCCGAACTGTTAGCTTAATAATCAGTGGGTCCTTCTTAAAAGGAATATTTGATAACAACACACGGTATTACAAAAGCAGGTATGCAATTTTAGTTACAGGGATTTAAGACTCAATAGTAAGGGTTTGACTGAATACCTTCGTAGAGGACGCTGTTCGCAACTGCTTGGCAACTAACATATAAATAGTAATTCTGGTTTTTATTCGCTTAATTTATTCATCCCTCTGATAACGCTAACTTTGTCGGTGAAACGATCGCCAGGTCTAAAAACTGTATTGTGATGATTCTATATGTATTATAGAACGATTTCCCTAAGTAAGGTCAATGACATTTAATGGTTATTTTCATAATGTTGGGAATTGTCTTCAATTGAAAGTTCACAAATTTAGAAAACTTATAAAACTCCAATTTGCAGATCTAAAGCTTTTGTGGCTTTGCGTAAATATCTAAGGCAATTTGTGTATATGTATATGAATTAAAGCAGATGTAATTAGGCAAATTAATTAGAATAGTATTCTCATTATCTACACTGAATCACTGTACCAAATATTTATCACAATGTAAATAGAGCAGGGACTACGTTTATACCACATGTTTGCGGCATTTTAATTACAAGTATAATTACGTCACATAACTAAATTAACAGAAGATTTAGGAATGATTTGGATATATCTGGTTCGTTTTATTAACAAATAACAAGCTACACAGGCTGGTTAAAAAGTAAGAGTACCCGTGATTATTGGCATCAAAATGTTAGGATTAGCCAAACGTATCTTCATCCAAAAGTCAAAATTAAATGAGATACAGGCTGTTAAAGTGATAAATTGGATTTCTATTTTCCTTGGTATATAGAGAAGTAGGTACAGGCTGTGTCATTAGTACGCGAAAGTACAATATCTGGGTTATCAAAAATATTTAGGATATTATTTTTATGTGGAAGCGGTGTGGTGTTAGGATATTTCAGCAAACAGAGGCTGTTCTATATGTGAATGGCATCACAAACACTTTATTTGATTGAAACATCCCATATATTAATAAAGATTAAGATTCTGCTCGCTTCGTACATTCTCTCAATATAGTGTACTGGGCAGACTGTCCAGGGCTCAGACATGGGAAGTCAACAATTGACGAACCCAGTTCAAAGAGAGCTGTGGAGCTGCTAAATCTTAGCAGAGGACAGCTCAGAAACATAACAGGTATCTTGACGGGACACATGGCGGTCAAGAAACACCTGCATAAAATGGGTCGGTTCGAGGGGGCCTCGCATGCAGACACTGCGGCGAGGGGGAGGAATCAGCGCAGCACATTTTGTGCGAGTGTAAAGCTCTGGACTGCAGAAGACAACTGATCTACGGTCACTTTAGACCGGAGACAGAGCATTATAAAACTTCACCCTACCAATCGCTGTGCAGACTAGTTCAAGGCACAGTGATTTTGGAATGGGTGGAGTAAAAAGACTAAGGGCATGCACAATAAACCAAAGGTTGCAGCGCTTTCGGGGCGGCGAGGCCGTGGACGAGCCCCGAGGGAGAAAAAAAAATAGTTTTATAACATTGCATCAGGTATTTCCGAAGATATTTCTGTGCATTAATCGTCATACTGTATAATGTAAGTATAATATAAGACAAATGAATTTCAACTTTAATTCTTACTGAAATACTTTCTACTAGTAGCATCTGCTCCTCCAATGTAGATTTTTTATTCAATTTCGGCAGGCATGCACAGGATGGGTTGAAACGCTACCCCAATGATTCTCTTTTGTTTAAATGCGACACACAATTTTTTCTCATCGCCGTCTGATAGCTTGCTTGCTCCTCTATAAATTTCATTCAGCATTTTCTATACCCAACCTTACTAGTTTTGGAGTTATTTGCGTTGTTCTCAGAAAATATCCAGACATTAATTACTTCCACATCGCCAATACGTGTGGAAGTATGGCATCGGTGAACAAAATTTTGTTTCGCTTCAACGTCGCAAAAAGTGTCAAAACATATAGAAAACATGATTTGGAAATGAAATTTTTTTGTGTCTGTCGGCCTGTATGTCGTCTGTAGCCACTATAACTTTGGACCGAATTGAGATATGGTCCTCAAATTTAGTACACAGGTAGCACCCGACAAATGAACGGTTCGGACTGTTTTTGGGTAAAATGGCTCCAGGGGGTAGGGGATGGATGGGGAATGATTGGGTGAAAAATTACATTTTTTCGTTAAAACTCGAGTAATATAACCTTTTAGGGATTGTTTATAAGATAACTTTCAAGTTCACCAAACATCTAGTATTCTGCGCTGACATTAGATTAAGGATTGAATGTGTGAGGGGTGGAATATCGGTGACAGAAATTTCAAATTTTTTTTTGGTGCTAAAATGGCGTAAAAAGTCTCAAAACATATATAAAACTTGATTCTGGAACGAACATTTTTTTGTCTGTCCGTCGGTACGTTTGTCTGTTAATAGGCGCAATAACTTTTGAACTAATTGAGATATCATCTTCAAATTTGGTATCCAGTTAGCACCTGACAAAGGAACGCTTCGAATTGTTCTTGTTTATGATCGCTTCATGCGGTAGGGGATAAATGAGGGGTGATTTGGTGAAAATTGAAAATTTTTCGTTAAAGCTTTAGTAATATAACGTTCCAGAAGTTTACCGATACACGAATATGAATATTTTTATTATTAAGTTAACAGTTCGAACAATGTACTACACAGATTCATCGAAACATTTTTGTTCAATTTTTAAATGATATATATACACACACACACATATATATATATATATATATATATATATATATATATATATATATATATATATATATATATATATATATATATATATATATATACTTTCGTAAGCATCTAACTGTCGCGACTGCCTGACATTTTTTATTAACTTTAGATTTTTTCCATATACATGATTATTATTATCTCAAGTATAATTTGGTAACGACACACAGTTTTACAAAAGCAGGTATACAATTTTAATTACATGAATTTAAGACTCAGCAGTGGGGGTCTGTCTGGATACCTTCCTAGGCTAGGCAAGTATCATATAAATAGTGGTGCTAGTTTTCACTCGCTTAGTTTACTCATCCCGCGGATGACGCTAACTTGGTTAGCAAAACGATCGTCAGGTCTAAAAACTGTATTGTGATGAATTGGGTTCTCTAAATTGTACTTATTAGTGATCATCACAGGTTCTAAACTTCACTCATTGTAATAAAATTAGGGTAAGAACTAGCATGAAATACCTTAAGTTTAACGAAGGTTGTGTTCTAAAAGGTGTTAGAAACGGCCTCTAATGCATACTTAAAAATTATTCAATAATTTTGGAAAGAAAAGACTCTTTTTTTTTGACACTAACCAATCATACCGAATAAACATGTATCGCAATATCAGTTACCTGTGCTTTAGGAAATGTAGGTAACAGAATCAAAATAGCTGGTTTCGTTGTTAGTTTTACCAACCAAGTTAGCGTTACGTAGTGATGAATAATTCTAGATTTACCCTCTGCTGACGCTAACTTGGTTAGTGAAACGATCGTCAGGTTTTTAAAAATGTGTTGTGGTGATTTGGATTCTCCAAGTTCTTATCAGTGTTCATCATAGGTTCCAATCTTTACTTAGTACTTAGAGTGTGCTCGTTGTCAAAGTGTGACATCGGTGTCAAATAAAATAATCTGATTTTCAGTCTGAATTTATTTACAAGTATGAAAGGAAATTGCAATATTGAGATCAACATGCTATTGATTCTTGGAGAATGTAGACGAAATTACCGACAAGCTGCGCAATTGTGGGCTATAAAGCTTTCTGGCATTTCAAAGCCTCATATCGCATTAAGGCGATTAGAAGACCGAGTGCGCGATACCGGGAGCCTTCGTGCCAGTGAGAGAGCTCGAAGACAAACAAAAACCAATGAAGATATGGCCGTTGAAGTTTTGGATGGACTTTCTTTAACCACACATTGAACATTGGTTCCAGACAACTTGCTACTGACTCGGGAATGTATCAAAAATCTGTACTGTGTATTCTACATTATTAAAATTATCATGCTTATCATATTTCTCTGCATTAGGAATTGTACGGACAAGATTTGCAAAATCGGGTAACATTTTGTAACTGGCTGAAAGACTCAAGAAAGTAAATAATTTTATAAGGATTGTTTTTTTCGGATGAGGCTATATTTTCGAATCGTGGTCAGGTTTCTTTACTCCGAAACTCAGTTCATGACAATTTTCTGATTTTTAAATTTTAGATAAACAGACACAATATGCATTATTGGTCATATGAAAATCCACATTGGAATCAAACTGTTGCCACTCAGCATCATTGGGGAGTCAATACTTGGTTTGCTATAGTCTGAGACAGAATCATTGGGTCACATTGTTTTGAAGCTCACAAACCATTTTATTTTGGATGTACAATGATTTCTTAAGCAAAATTTACCTCAACTTCTGAACAATGTAAAAAATGAACAAGAAGAGGTGTGGTTTCAGCAAGAAGGACCCCCGCCACATGTTACGACCCAAGTCAGAGACATTCTAAATAACATGTTGGGAGATAGATCGAGCCTTTAAATTTTTCCTTTTGAGGACTTATAAAAGAGAAAGTTATGGCTATCACATCAACCACGCCAGAAAATATGAGATACCGGATTAGACAAGTATGTACGTTAGTAACCCCTGAAATGTTGACTAATTTGCGCTACTCTTGCCAAAGAATAATTTATAAATCTTTGGCAGTAAATGGAGGACATTTCGAACACCTTTTAGAACACAATCGTCGTTAAACTTAAGGTATTTCATGCCAGTTCTTTATCTAATTTTATTTATTGGAAAATTTATAAGTATGCAGCCAGTAGGGCAAATGCAACGTTTTTCTACGTACATGCGCAGTAACTCACGGAGAAGCAAATTTTTGAGAAAAAAAACCACCATTCCATTTGACATTTACAACGTGACACCTGCCCTTCAAAAATATTTTAAATGTGTCCCGCAACCTACTTACACCTTATCAATTTTTAGCAAAATCTTCCGAGCGGTTTTTCGGATATCCGATTGTACTACTTTAAAATCCTCATCCTGTATGCATTTTATTTAAAAACTTTATTCAATCGTTGACTTACCTGTACAATCATTTATTTTTAAAATTCATTAAACATTGAAATTAACAAATGACACGTAGTCTGTATGGCTTAAATTGTTTGGTCATGTTTTTCCATTATTTCAGCATTTTAAATTTAGTGTGTTTATAGGGTACGAATTTGTGTCATGAGAGCTTGGACTTTTAGTTTGTTGACAAGGCAATAAAAGAGGGTTAAAGATCGCCTTGTGATATTGAAAACTGTCATAATGTATTTACAGCTGGTGCCAAACCAAAGTTTAATTATAAATAAATACAACATTTAACCTTAATTCTAATAAATAAAAAGATATGCTTACACGTACGCAAGTGGATATGCACAAATGGCTGGGAACTTTGACGATTGCATCTGAGGGTGTGGACGGCGTTTTGCTGCTATCCAACAGCGGAGGCTGCTCACAATCAACATGAGGTTGAGATCCAGGACAACACAACCAAGACCTTCTGGGCAAATCCCCTGAGTATGGCTCATCATATGTCCGCTCTTCTTTATCACTCCTTGTTATGGTATAAAGATGACCGAAACTTAGATCCTGACCAAAATGACCACCTACACAACACTTTGGATGATTTGCCCCATCAAAATTGCAGTTTTTGAAAGTCAGATCAAAACTAGTCAAAAAGTTCGGACGTCCATCCTGTAGGATCTTTCCGTAAAGAAAATTAGGATGCATATGTGTTTCGATGGCATTACTGACTTCATCATGGGGAGATTTACTATCTGGACACTTTACTGGGAACTTTTCAGGACTGGGCGTGCCAGTGCATGTGTCCGCTGGATTGAAGATGTAGGTGGTAAGGCAACTTTTGTCACCACCACTCTCCAACACGAGTTCTTTGTTAGCCAGCCTGAAGGATTTCGTTAACAAATTTATGGAAACATATTAAGCGCCTATGAAACGACGAACTGATTCCTATGATAACACTTGTCCTAGAGTAGGTTTCACAACTACTTACAACATTTCAAATTGCACTGGTTTTTAATGTCTGATCTAAATGCTGTTAAAATTATATTAGAGTATTTTTCATTGATATGCATGGATAACACTGGAGTTAATTGAAATAATCTAAAAGGAATAGGATTCGGGTCCTTTTGTTATGGATCAACGGACTTATTATTTGATAAGACTTCATTCATTAACTTCTTTATTTTTAAGTTAGGAAAGTATATCGTAAATAGAAAAGTTGTGGGGAAACATTTTTATTAAGTCCAATTTATATATAAAAAATTTCTAGAGGCAGCAAGTGCGTTATCGTAGTGAATTTTGATAAGAATTGTACACTATTAGTACGGCATATTACTAAAATTATACTTTAAATTTAAATAGACCCTAAATATCGGTTTTAGAGGTCCTAATATACGCTCATTTGAAGAATTTTTTCGAAACTGTTACCATCGATATTTCTATTTAAAAAATCTAGGCACGGTAAGTCTCTTTGAAAGAAACTTGTATTACAAATTTTATTAAAGTTACAAAAGCTTTCTAAAGGAAAACTTACTTCATTTTTACAAAATTAAAGTATCTGCTAAATTATAGACGTGGCAGATACTTTTCCTTATTAATCGCCTGGATGGCTTCGTTTTAGTCAACTTAATCAAACCGGTTTTTCCAACAACAAAAAGGTTTCTTTAAAAACAAATTTTCTTCTTTTTTATAAACAATAAAAAAATGTCAGCTGAAATTTATAGTTCTAGCCTTAAAGGTGACAAAAGTTATCGAGGCGTTTTAAAGAAAAATGAGATCTTGGTTCAAACGTATGAAATCTGGAGTTTGTTGTTTCTACCAAATATTAAAGTTGTAAAACAAAACGTTACATGTGCATCTCGCGGGAATAAACCACGGGTCACCCGTGATTTAGTTGAGTTGTCAGGCTACCCCTCTTCCACGAAACCGGACTAACAAGTGTTTGTTGATGCTGTATTGTATTGTATTATATTATATATATATATATATATATATATATATATATATATATATATATATATATATATATATATATACATAAGAATAAATTAAATAAGCAACAGATTAAACAATTAATTACAGAATAAACAAACTGTTTTGATAGAGACTTTAGCCTATTCTATTTTTGCAAAGACGTGAGACTATTTTGGCTTCAGTATTTACCCATTCTTTGGTATATTCTCATATTCTTATAGGAAACTTATCAAATCAGAGTTTGACAAAAACGTCATACTTCCTTGAAGAAAAAAAAAACGATAGATCCGTAAAAAATGTATTTAATCTCCCACTTAAAAACAATAACTTTTACAATCACATCATTTTTAGTTTTGTCATCTGTGATTCTCACTATATATATATATATATATATATATATATATATATATATATATATATATATATATATATATATATATATATATATATATATATATATATAAGCTGACTCACGGTCGATGGTCGGTTAGACGCTTAGGGGGAGTGGGACATAGGATTATTTTGGAAATTTGGTTTCTTGGGTAATTGGTTCTGCTCTATATATGTAAAATATTTTCAGTGCTGCGGAGTTGCCGCTTATATATGAAAGCAGAAACAACTTTGATATTTGAAATGAGACACCTGTATATTACTGCATTTTTCGCTCCACTATTGCTTTCCGATTATTTTTGTATGATACTTTCCTATACCTATCATCGGCGCTTTTTGAGAACTTAATTGTTTTCCTCATTTTCTTGTACAAACCAGAGCTTCAATTAAATGTTTATTACTGCGGTATTTGGATCCGTAGAAAGCTGACATTTTGGGCGTAGTTTACCAATGTCCTGTGTATTAGCTATGTCTAAGGAAATTTGGCATTTTATCTATAGATACAAAAATGGTAAAAAGTGCATTTTTTTTAAATGGAACACCTGTATATTATGAAATATCCTGAAAGACGATTAAAGTTCGTTTCTAAAGATATATTATGTTCCTGTACCTAAATAGTCAGGTTTTCGAAATAAAAGCAGGTTTCATTGGTTGTAAATCGGGATACATTTAATTGAATCGCCTGCGTGTTCTTGCTGTAATTTGATCACATTTACCATGAAGAATAAACAATTTCATCAAAAGTTCCTTTGAATGGTTATTCCCTTCCATTTTGATCCTCTTCAAAACAAAACTTCGTTAAAGAACGCGCAAACGGTTTATTATTGTGCACTAATTGCAAAATATATTTTCATAATGACATGCCCCATGACATTACACGCGATCTCCTGATTTGTAAATGTTTTAAAGAAAATTTACTAAAACAATTTTGATAATTGTTTCTACCTAAAAATTAAAATTGTCGGTTAATTTTTTTTCAGATACCTAACTGATTGTCATAAAAATACACAACTTTGCTCTAACGTAACCAACATAATATGTTATAATATACAGGTTTGCCCTGGTTAAGCTCAAAACGACCACATGTATAACATTTCTTTAAAAAGCAAAGACTTCCTTGAACTTCAGATAACCCCTGGAAACAAAATACTAACTAGATAATCAAATAAAATAACGGTTGATAACAGCACATTTTAACGTTATGTAGATCCGCAAAACAGTTTTAATCATAACAGAATTGGTAATTATTAATATGCTGCAGGTACATAAGCAGGATTAACTTCAATGTTATAAATACGTACATATGTTTGTTCTTTTATTAAGTTGCGTAAGAATAATTTTAATATAATTAATGAAGGCTGAAAGTAAATAATAATACTGATACGTGCGTAGGCGAATTACCAGCAATATCAATATACCTAATAAATTAATTAACATGCATAACTGTACACGAATAAGTTTTCCCACACTTTAACAAATGTTCAAAACATTGAAAAATTACTTAACATCAGTTACAACATTTATATCAAGTTGATAGATAAATTCGTACCGTTTTTTTAGGTTTCCAGGGCAACATGCCTTTATAATTCGTTTATCTATATATATATATATATATATATATATATATATATATATATATATATATATATATATATATATATATATATATACAGGGTGGCGGATTGCAAACGAAACAGACCGATTTGCGTCCAGAGAATTTTTTTAAGACACGCTGAAACGTCATTTTTAATATTAAGGGGGACATGTTGTGACATAAAACTCAAGTTTGTCACATCAATAACAACCCTTATATTTTAAATAAGGAACATGGGTCGAGTGTTACATCATTTGAAATCTCTTTCCTTTCTGAGTTCAGCACACTAATTTTCTTGGAAGTTTAATCAACTCGTTTAAAAATTATTCACAGTTGGAATTGCAAGAACGTATTTCATTCATTGTGATAAGAAATGCACTAATTAGTCAATTTTTCGTTAAAAAAACTAAAAAACAAAACCAAACGTTCAAAAATGTTTATTCAATTAAGTAAGTGTTCCAATTGTTGACCACCATCTTCCATACAAAAGTACAAATTTTGTTCAAAACATGCTCTGGCATTCTGGAGCATTTCTGGAGTTATTAGACGGCATTCTTCAACAATGCGTCGTCGTAATTCTTCCAGAGACTCCGGTTCTGTTGTGAAAATTCTACTCTTTAAATGGCCCCATAGAAAGAAGTCTAAAGGACTTAAATCCGGTGATCTAGGGGGCCACTCAATAGCACTTCTACGCCCAATCCATTGCTCTGGAAACTCTCTGTCCAAAAACTACCTAACACGTTGTGAAAAATGCGGAGGAGCTCCATCTTGTTGAAACGCTAATTGATTTTCTTGATAGCGATCATCATTTTCAACAATGTCAATTAGTAGAGTGTAAACGATATCTTCTAGTAACTCCAAATACGTTTCGCCACTCAAATTGCCATCAAGAAAAATTGGTTCGATTAAACGGTCTCCAAAAATGCCAGTCCAGACATTCAATTTCTGTGGAGTTTGAGTGGGGACAATTATGACGATTGACTGTAGAGTTTAATAAAAACGTACACTCGTCTGAAAAACAGATATTGAACAGAAAGTTCCCGTTATCAGCTATTCGTGCAGTCATAACTTCACAAAACTCCAGCCGCCGATCAAAATCATCTTCATTCAGTTGTTGTACAAGATGAATTTTATACGGGTGAAATTTATGATGCTTCAATATTCGCTGAATAGTTCTTCTTTTGATGTTTGAAACAGTGGCCAATTTTCTCGTGCTCAAAGTTGGGTCTGCAGCAATTTGTCCTAAAACTTAAATCTCAGTAGTCTAATTTCTAACCGGAAAGTCACGTTCAGGATCCCGTTTTTTGTTGGCTACTGAACCACTTTGTCGAAACTTTGCAACTAACTCCAAAATGTAATGTCTGTTAACATGTGTGTTCGGATGTCGTTCATTAAACAAATTTGCGGTACGGTTGGCACAGTCATCGTTTTTGAAAAAAAGAGTAATTATTTCAACTCTTTCTTCTACAGAATACACCATTGTGAAATTAATTTTCGGTAGTACTATCAAGTACCAAACCGACAGATAAACTGAAATAATAAACCGCATATCTCTAATTCGAATAAGAAATGTTCTGATAGTCAATTTTTTGTTTACAAACCAACAAAACATTAACTATCAGCACATTTCTTATCGGAATGAGTGAAATATGTTTTTGCATCTTCAACTGTGAATAATTTTTAAACGAGTTGATAAAACTTCCAAAAAAATTAGTGTGCTGAATTCAGAAAAGAAAGAGTTTTCAAATGATGTAACACTCGACCCATGTTCCCTATTTAAAATATAAGGGTTGTTATCAGCACCCTTAAGGGGTTGATGTGACAAAGTTGAGTTTTATGTCAAAACATGTCCCCATCAATATTAATATATATATATATATATATATATATATATATATATATATATATATATATATATATATATATATATATATATATATATATGTATGTGTGTGTGTGTGTGTGTGTTCAGAAAGATTTCCGCGGTCTTTAATGTGACACATACTTGGTTCTCTGGTTGAACCGCGTCCAGAATTTATGAAAACTCGATGTTTCCGCTCCTGTTTTGGAGCCATTTTCAAGAGGTAAAGGAAATATGTAAGGACACTCTAAGGCCTCAATCTGCCTACTCCTTAGAGTGGTGGACAAAGGTGGGTAGCCCTAGGGTTGAACACACTGAGACCTCACAGACGATCTCCGGCGCGATTTGGGGAGTAGGCAGATTGAGGCGTTAGAGTGTCCTTACCTCTCTCTCTCTCTCTCTCTCTCTCTCTCTCTCTCTCTCTCTCTCTCTCTCACCCTTAAGGGGTTGATGTGACAAAGTTGAGTTTTATGTCAAAACATGTCCCCATCAATATTAATATATATATATATATATATATATATATATATATATATATATATATATATATATATATATATACATATACATACATATATATATATATATATATATATATATATATATATATATATATATATATATATATATATATATATATATATATATATATATATATAAATATAATTCAGTTTTTCTGACGGTAATATTATTTCTTAAAAATTGTGGGATAGCGGTCAGTTGTAATAAAAACTCTTTATTAATTTCCCAGCTTTTGGAATATTAATTATTATTATCAAGGCTATAATATGGAAAGAAAAAAATTACAATTTACATAGAAAAAATACAAAGGTATAAACACGATTTTTATTTTAACTAATTATCAAGTAAAAAACATGACAAAACACTTTTTGAAAATTTTACTAAAGTCTTAAGAGTCACACTGGCATATGCAGCTTACTATTGCGTGTTTACATTTGTTTTTGTATAGGAAATATAAATAGGGGTAGTGATTTATAAAATTATTATCTTTCTTTAAGTTTATTAAATTGTCGATAAAACTAATTTCACAATCTTCTAAACATATTCTTTCATTATTTAAGGTTTCACAATATAACATAGAAACATTACTAAAATTTATATTGTGGCCAGTGTGGAGATTATGTTCAGACAAAGCATATATTGGCGAAACAAGCAGAATCCTTAAAGATAGATTAACACAGCACACAAGTGATATACATTTACAAAAAAGAACTTGTACTTTGTCTGAACATAACCTCGACACTGGCCACAATATACATTTTAGTCATGTTTATATTTTCACTGTGAAACTATAAATAATAAAAGAATATGTTTAGAAGACTTTGAAATTACTTTTATCGACAATTTAATAAACTTAAAGAAAGATAATAATTTTAGAAATCACTACCCCTATTTATGTTTCCTATAAAAAAATTTAAACACACAATAGTTAGCTGCATATGTCAGTGCGACTCTTATCGCCTTCAGTCAAATTTTCAAAAAGTGTTTTGTCATGTTTTTTATTTAATAATTACTTCAAATAAAACTCTCGTTATATGTAAGTATTTTAAACCTTTCTATTTTTCCTATGTAAATTGTAATTTTTTTCTTTCCATATTGTAGCCTTGATAATGTAATAAATTATTCCGAATGCTCGGATATTAATAAAGAGTTTTTATTGCAACTGACGGCTATCCCACAATTTTTAAGAAAAAAAATGTGTGTGTAACGTTATTATTTCTGACAGCTTGTGACATGAAAATATGAATATTAATTGCCTGTTTTTTTCTTTTTTTTTCTATTTTAATTAATTACAGATTAGGTATAAGTATAATTTGAATGTTATGTATCTTTTCAGTGAAATTTCATGTAAAAACCTATTTTGTTAGTTTTCGCAATTTTTGTTTTGTTTCCGTAGAAATCATTTTTTCATTTTTTTTTGATAGGTTGGTAACTAATATTAAATGTTTTACAAGTTGTTGAAAAAAAATGCTTTAGAATATTCATGAAGTGTTTAGCAAATATTAGTGAAAAATAATAACTTTAGTGTAACACTAGTTAACCTAATTTCTGTAAAAAAAAATGGCGAATTTTCATGAAAGAACTTGTTTGTAAATTTTGATGCAAACAGTTTGGTCAAAAAGTCTTTTGTAAATGATTATATCTTGACAGGCCTGTAAATAGTTTGAAGAGGTTCGTTGCCCAGGAAAATCGGACCAGTTCTTTCGGGAACATTTTAACTTTATTTTCGGAACATTTTTGTACTTTTTCAAACAATAAAGTTATTTTGGTAAAATATGGTACATGGTTTTTACTATAAAGGTTATAAACTGTCAACCTTTGATGTTTTTTAATTTGCCATTAATAAAACATTTTTATAAAAATTTACTACCATAACGCACTTGCTGCCTCCAGACTTCTTTGTAGATATATTGTGTTCATTTATTCATTACTATACATACTACCCCTCAGAAGTCACTTTGGCCTTTGTAATGGATAGGCTCCAAGTCCAAAAGTAGGTACCTATAAAGCACAATTTGGAGAACCCAATTCACCACGATAGTTTTTATACCTGACGATCGTTTCGCTAACAGTTAACGTCATCAGAGAGATGAATAAACTTGATTGTGATAAATTGGGTTCTCCAAATTGTCCTTACCAGTGCTCATCACAGGTTACAATCTACACTCATTACCAATAAAGCATTCTTGATGAACCTCTTTTAAAAATCATAGAAAATGCAGCAAAAGTTGTGTATTAAATTAAACATTTTTTAAAGATGATTTTTAAGTGCGAGACTGAAAAGGCCTCACGAGGCTACAGTATCTACATAGGATACCAAATGTTAATTTTCTACTGGCTTCACTGAAACCTGGGTTTGGGTGTTTAAAGTTTCCTTTCTCAAAAGGAGAGCACACGGTTTACAAATTTAGGACGATAAAATTTTTTTTTAAATTTTAATGACAACATGAAAGGTTCTTCTAGGTTAAGGTACTAGAAGACATGAAGAAATTAAAATAGTTTTGCTTACATTGCTCATGCTTCAAACTGATGATTTTAAAGCCTAAGAATTGCTGATATACCTACCTATCATGCAAAGCATGATCTTCTTCATATATTGGCAAATTTTTATTTAAAAAAAAGCTAATGGAGAGGTATCGATGGTGAGACTGCAAAAATGTTATCAAATGAGCACAAATTTAGGCCTCTAGAACCCGAAACCAAGGTTCGTTCAGTTATATAGTGTATATAAAAAACTTATATATATATATATATATATATATATATATATATATATATATATATATATATATATATATATATATATATATATATATATATATATATATATATATATATATATATATATATATATATATATATATATATATATATATATATATATATATATATATATATATTTGTGTGTGTGTGTGTGTTTGTGTGCATCCAACAAGTTCGTTGGCCAGCCCAATCGCACCAGGTTTACTAAATAATAAATTTGATTTTTTCGAAAACTAAATTTTATATAAAAAAATAACAAAATTATTGTGATGAAATTTGGTAAATATGTTGTTCTGGTAAAGACCTCGCTACCATAACGCACTTGCTGCGTCACGAAATCTTTTATATTTAGTTCTTCACCCAAAACTTTTTCCTATTCTTTCTGTCAGCTATCATTAATTATTCAATTAAGAATTCTTTGATGGAAACCCATTCTAATAAAAATTCGCTACCACAACACATTTTCTGCGTCCGGATTATTTTCATACATGTTGACATTCCCATTTTAAATCGTAGCTCTAACATACCATCCTGCTTTAAATTCAGGAGTGTTTCATGACCTCATAAAACTTTATGACTTTCTATTTATTACTTCCATGGTTGTTAATTGCTACTACGCAATGGAATTATTAAAATTGTTAAAAACTGAAATTATCTATATAAAAATATAAAAACATAATGTTTTTTGGGAAACTGCAGTGATTCCATGCATACCTTCAAAATAAAATATGAGAATGCAGTCTAAAATTAAGAACCGCTAAGCTAAGCCAAGATATTTTACTTATTTACAAAACATCATCACCCCTGATGACGTCCCACTATATAAAACCATTACCTATCAATTGATTTAATTAAAATGGTTTAACCGACGACACCAAAGAACATCAATGTAACCAAAAAGAACCACGCACATATTGCTATTTCGCGGTCGATGAGTTACTGCAGTTATCACAACAAGCCGACGAAGGCAGCAGGTCAAAGCCCACTTCTCCCGGTGTATGTGTCAACTGTCACACACAGGTATTAAGAAGTGCACTGTGCGACAACAAAACAGATGATGAGTGCAGGAATTCCGTAGTAAATCGGACCAGACAGTGCACCGCGACACTGCGACCCCACTCGGTCACATTATATAACTGGCGGAACATAACGGAGCGGTCGTGGGTGGCTGTGAATCCGGTGGCGGTGCTGTGGTGGGGGCAGCAGCAGTAGACGACGAGTGCGGAACGACGACGCGAGCACCTTCGCGGCGTCTGGAGAGACATCCTCGGTGTGCCCCTGAGCCTCTGAGGGTACGGCGTAGAATAACTCGACCGCAAAATCAAGAATGATGAGGAACTTTCTGTTTGTATGTTCACCAAGGGATGTTTCCTGGAAATCACTCCTGTAACTAATGACTGCAAAAAGCAAAGTTACAAAAAAGTTTTTAGCAACTTGATTGAGTAGTATACATATTTGAGTTCGACTTTGAAAAAAAAAATAGGTTCAAAAATATTGTACGAGGGCGACTACTTATGCTCCACCCCTGGCGTATTTATAGGTGCCGTAATATCCGGTGACTTTGCCCAGTTTGAAAATTTACACCAATTACCCAGTTCGGAGTATTCATAAATTGTTTGAGATGAGATAGTAATCAATCTGAACGATATGAAGTGAAAAGATTACAGATTATCAGTTCGAAATATATAGATAAGCAAAGGGCGGTGATTAAATACCTACAAGAAAATATTGTGTTCCACCCCAAATTCACAAAGATTTTGTGGAAATATTCGGGGAAAATGCCGTATCTTATCAGTAATCAAAGTTTGACATCGGCAACTCAGATGTGGTAAGATAATTCAAGGAACGTAAAGGGTAAAACGATTTGGTGAATAAATACGTGGAAAGCCTAAGGGTAGACTACCACAAGGAAAATGGAAGTGGCTGTGCAACAAATAAGTGAAGCAATAACAGCCGCTTATGAAGCAAACTACGCCTAAAAATAATGAAATGTAAAGTGTAAAAGGGTGTGGTGGAATAAGCATCTTAAATGCATAGGGGTAGTGCTAGGATATAAAACAAAACCCATATAGTACAACAATGCAACCAGAAAAACGAACTGCTATGCGAGAAGGCCCGACAGCAACCAAAGGCCATAAAATGCTGACCAAATATTGCTGTACTGTACAAGCGAGGTGGGATTCATTGCAAAATTGGATGGATCCTATATGGAGTCAGTAACGGGGGGTTTACAATGTCTTTTGAACACACACTTTCCGGGCTGCTCACTAACATTAATGTGAAGGACCGGAAGCTGACCACAAAAGTCGTAAGGTCCAATTAAATCAATAAAAAAGTCCAGTCCATTCAAATATCATGGAATGGACAAAATATACCCAGTTCTAATCCAAAAGTGAGAGTAGGTGCTAGTACCACACCTATGCAAAATCTTTAGAGTCTGTTAAGCCTTGAAATAGATACCTCGAATATGGCGCAAGGTGAAGGTTGTCTGCCTACAGAAAAAAGGTGGGTTGCTAGACCTAACGCCGAAGTCATATAGACCGATAAACCTGACTCCCTTTCTAGTAAAAACACTAGAAACTATTTCATTATCAGGGACGAAGTACTAACTGAAAATCTGCTTAGTGGTCGTCAATATGCCTAGCAGCCAGGGAAATCAACAGACCTAGCGCTGGATGACCTAAAGAGGCTACTTCCAAATTAGTAGATAAATAATTAACAGTAGTCACCTTCTTGGATATAGAAGGAGCATATAACAATATGTTTCCTATCTTTGTTTATTTATATTAACTAACCAAGATTTG